>CAJUYG010003593.1:0-20594 GCA_910591675.1 Galerucella calmariensis | reverse complement strand
TGAACAAAAATTACTACTGAACTTCCGATCAGCTAACCCATAGACGAGCTGACAATTGTGGAACGGTATCTGATGGTAACCTTATAGGTAAGGGTTAATTGACCCGAGGAGTTAACCCGACATTATGAAACCGGCTGTTAGACCATTTTAACACTAGTGTCTATCAATTTCTATAATCATATGTGCTATAACATTGTTTCAACAACACATGCCATTGAATTTATTCCAGATGATTTAAGTGACCCGCTTGTATGTAGGTATTATTAGTAGACATGGAGCTGAATGCACACAATCGAAGTGTGTTGAATATTGAATGAAATGCGAGGTTATAATAAGCTTTGTGTAACCGATGTATGAAATTTGAAACTTTTTACCAACATACATTATATTTTGTGTAGGATATAGTATAATTAGGTTTTAATAAACTCGACACCATATGTAAAACAAAATAATGATACAAATACTTTTTATGTCATACTAGCTCATTATTGTGTTTTTATTGCTTAGTTACCAACTATCTAATGTCGTACTTTATATCCGTGCGGGCATAAAGTTCACTTTATGGCCCGCGCGGGCATAAAGAGAAATAATTTTTTGTTCAACTTATTTAATAACCATGACGTAAGCTTCTTTAGACTTTTTTGGCAACAGATTTACAGTTGCTTTCTTTGCTTTTTCAATAATTTCGTCAGGAATTCCAAAATCTTTGTTCATTTTGACTTCTAACTTTGACACATATAAAATTTATTGTGATATTATGACATTTACGTTTTTCAACATTCTCCTATTAATTCAAACCGGATTTTTCAAAACACTGATTTGTATTGAGAATGGATATTGCAATAACGATTCTATACATATCCAATATGACAACTTATTATAAAGTAGTGTCGTATTATACATGTTATCAATGCACTCTAAATATGATAAACTTTAAATTAAAATTTTCTGTTTAGATCCAATATGTTATTACATTCAAAAATACCATATCATAAAGGAAGTTACTATATTACATACATGGGTAAGAAACATTTACATAACACTATATATCACAATTTTTCAATATAAAAATATTTTGTTCTTAACTTATTAACGGACCCTGAGTATTCACTAAAGCACAAGTAATGCATGCATGACGTCTTAACATTTTAAATTCTCTCAAACGCCTTATTACTCTTTCTATATGGATTCTTAGACTTGCAATTTTTTGGTTTGGAGAGCTTCCTCTCTACTTAATTTAGATCCACTCGCCATACTCGGAGGTCTCACTAATTTGCAGTTTTTTCTGCGAGCATATTATCTATATACTTAAAACCCCCATCAGCCACTCTTTTCTACAATGAGGGTATCCGATGTCCGTCCACCAAAACCATTTGAAATAAAATTTATTGAGCCATCTGGGGTTGAAGAAATTAAATATTTTATTGTGTTGGCTTTTTTATATTCCGACCATGTTAAAGCTTGTTTTACAGGATCTTCAGGCTTTTGAATTTCAACTTCTAAGCAGTCTATATTTGCGTAGACATTGGTACCTTGCTCGGAAAGGCAATGGCAAACATTTTTTTACCTTCTCGGCAGAAAACCACACTATTAAGTTTTTTAGATCATTACCGATTAAACCTACTGATTTAGCAAATATTCTGCTTGCATTACTTTCAGAGATGCCAAAATCATCTGCCAGCTCTTGAAAGGTTTTATCAAGGCGAATTTTTAGTAAAACCAAATATATGTTGACAACATCTATTTGCAAGTTTTTTTGAATTATATCAATTATAAAAAAAGTTTAACTCATTACCCCTAGATATAGTCGTGGATTTGTTTCTATTTTTTCAAGTGTAAATTTTATTACACCTTTTTTATTGTCTTTGCTTATAACTTCGTCTAATTCAGAATCATTTGAATCACTACAGTTTGAAGATGTACTCACTTTAAATTCGGAGGCACTTGATTCAGAGGAGCTATAAATCTGCCTTTTTACACTATGAAACCTAATTGGGGATAGGGCAACACTTGTGCTTGGATGGTCAATAGGTGAAGAACCCTTACACACGTAGGTGGGTAAATATTACACTGAATTGATTTGCTTCCACATTTATTTCTCAAGTTTACTTGTACTATGCTATGGTTTATTTACGATAAAAAGACGATGACGTTGCAAAACAAAATATTGTGATGTTGCCAAGCTGTAGTTTTTTTCCTTTACTTAACGAAAACTATAGAAAAGTCAATGATCATGGCCATCTACAATACTAGGCCGGAATGCTGAAATTTGGCAACAGTGAACAGTGAAGACCGTGAAATTACGAAATTAGTCGATATAATATTTATTTACGTTTATAATGCGCGTATGTTGATAATTCGTGATATGTAATAGGTGATCTTAAGTATGTACAATCTTTTTAAATCAAGTTTATGAACTTGGTGCTCGTTTTTTCGCAGTTAAGAGCCTGACAAGTTCAACATAAGACTTCTGTTTGTGTTAAGTTTTAGAGGTAAGATATTTGATAATATATATAAAATAAAAATATTTTAGCATCAGTATAATTTGTAAACATACTCTCTGTTCTGTGGACTCATATAAAATATAAGGCATAACATGGTAATTGTATCAAATAACGTATGGTTACAAATTTTCTAAAACTCATTGAAAATGTTTAGAGATGACTTGAACCAAGACTATTTTTTATATTATTATCCAATTTGTGATTCTTGTTAAGCCATCCCACATTGGACTCACCTAAATGAAGTATATTTATAAATTAAGCCAATAAGGTTAATTACTTATGTACTATTAAATATTTTATTTTGTTGTAGATGCCTGTGAAATGTTTGGTACCAAGTTGTACTTCCAGTTATGCTCCCAACAGTGAAGGATATATTACAGTATTCAAGTTTCCACAAAGTAATGAGGTGAACTCTCTATAATATAATTACTTCAATTTATGAATGAATAATATACCAAGTTTAATTAACCTAACCTAACATTGAAAACATTTAACCATTTACATTTAAATATGTAAGAATAATATTAATAATAAATACAAATAGCGAATACTATTACTTACGTCTCTTACAGCAGTAAGCGGTCCCCCATTTCGGTATTTTCGTTCAAAATAGCTCAACAAAGATGTTACCATCTCTTGAAATTTACTATTCAGCTACTTCGGCATTTTATTAACTACACACTGCAGATTTGCCTAGATAATTAGTAATGAAAATAACTGATTTTTTAATCTTAAAGAAGCAATGAATTTAAAAGCACCAAAAAAACTTGTAAACATTAGACGATGATCGAATGTCAATAAACGTCAAAACATGCTGGGGAATTTTACCAGTTCACCTGAAGTTTTGCCAACCCGTTGGCTGTAAATTGCCCTGGCTGTTGAGGATAAGTTGTATTTATGGTTGGTAAATTAATATTTATTCTGATAAGCAGGAAAGTAACTAAAAATGACGTCATCGTCTTTTTATCGTAAATAAACCATAGCAGAGACAACCCATGTGACTGCAACTAATAAGGTGAAGGGTAAAGTAAAATTGGTAAAATCTCTGGTAAAATAATAAAATGTGACCTTTAAATTCAACACTATTCTTGTACTTCTTCGTTAGAATGTCTTTTTCTGGTCTAAATACCCAGCCAATATCTATTTATTGTTTAGCCATCCCTTTTTATTTACAAGCAATTAAGTCTCCATGATTTCAATTTTAACAAAGATTTTGACTGATTTTCAGGCTTAAATAAAATCAGAAGCATATCGTTCGGCAATCATAGACATTTCAATTATCTTATTACTTTTAATATAAAATGACCTTTGGTGCAATTTCTCTAAACTTTTTTTCTTTTTCCTTCTAAATGTGAGATTATTAAATACTATCAGACAATACTATTAAGTTGAATAAACTACGCCCTTGTCACTCACTTTTGTTGGGTTTCACTTAAATAGGTATGGTTGAATAATAAATAGATAGTGGCTGAATACTCAGACTAGTAAAGGCAATTCCAACGAAGAAGTAGAAGAATTATGTTGAACAAAAACGTCAAACGTCATATTTTCATATTTTATCTTCCATTAGTAAAATTGAATGTAGTTCATATCAATAATTTGTATTTGTACCTAATTATGGAAGTGAAACAAGAATCAGACGATATTTTCATTGAAGTGCATAATCTTGATATTGAAGAGTATTTTTTCCAAATGACTCAGTCTTACAAAACGAATTTTATTCAATAACACAGGAGAAGGATGATGATAATATAGGAACCGAGTTACAACAAACAATTATAAATGCTAAAATTGAAACATATGATGATGCCTACATAAAGTAAAACTCGGCTGATATAAATTACATCAAACAATCAAGAAATGGTATGTGAAAAATTCATTTAACCTATAATAATGTAAGAAAATTGTTTAGGTTAAGTAAGGGACACACGTTTTTGTAATTTCTAAATAATTTTAACTAAAAACCTCTTTGATAATAAAACATGAATACCAACATTGGACAAGGCTTATGGTATTATTCTTGGCATACACAATTTGATATGAATGCAGTATAAAGTTGCTAACATAACATTTATTTTACAAAAATATCACTGTTTGAATAAGTGGCTTCATATATTTTCTTCTTGTTAGAAATAGATGAATGATGATTTCACTCTCATCTCTCAAATTCATTAAAAAGTTGATATTTTTTTGTGAGCCACAATAGACTAATGTTACTAATAGTTGAGTGCTGAACAAACTTACTTAGTTTTAAGGTGACCTAAAGAAAGATCTACTTTGTTATGTTTTATCATAATCAGCAGGTTATTTACTTTTATACAACTTATTTTAGAATACCTTGTATAATAATTTATTATTATTTACAGGGACTCCTGTAAAATGGAATAATATAACGCAGAGGAGGTATTTTAATGTGTAAGCTATGTGGAAATTTACAACAGAAAACGAACTATTCTGCCATGCTCCGAGACATTTTGTTAAGAAAAGAGGTCAGTTGAAAGATCACAATATGAAACAAAATATCAGCAATTGATTTATTAATTCTATAATTAAGCATAAATATGTATAGATATATTAAAAGGGTCATCCACAATGCCCCATTTATGGGTGGATGTGCAATAACTTACTCAGGATAAAGAATGCAAAAAAAATGTTTAAAGTGAAAGTTGTATTTGCACCAAAACAAATTTCTAAAATATTTTGAGATATACTGGGTGTTCTGCATAAGCAAGACAACATGAAGTTTACTTTTTTTTAATAGTATGTATATAGTAGCACTACAGACTGTGTAGGTCCATGGCTGATGTTTTAACTTCAGCGGTAGGCTCTTGGAGTTACATACAAAACTCTTCTGCAACAATATGTTCAACTGCCACTTTCGCATGTGCTATCTAAGTGCCCACCATTTGGATTTGCTCCAAAATGTCTTGCACTATTTACAGTTTGCATTTTAACAGCTTAACCTTTCCATGGCTTTTTTTTAAAGGCGCTGTCTCTACGCCGGCACCACCTCAGCCTCCTGGGCTTATTGTGGATCCTCCTAGTGCTCTAACTACAGCCTATCCAGCCAATCCGTTTCCTGTATTAGCTCATAAGGGTTCTTTGCTGGTTGGTTCTCTCCAGCGCCGCTGTAGGAGTAGTCCTCATTGTCCCTGTAATACCTTGCTTAGTTTTAGCATCGCAGAGGTTTGTCTGATCTTTGGCCACCAGACCAGGGATCGACCGCTTGGTTGACAACTTGCCTCCATTTCACCTTGTCCTTTATCTTACCTTTCCAATTTCTGATAGTAAGTCTTTGTAGATCCTCTTCAACCTACGTTTTCCATCTTGTTTTGGGTCTACATCTTCTTCGCCTTCCTCCTATTGAGCTATATATCAATACTTGCGATAGCCTTCCTGTTCCCATTCTATATGTCCTAACATCTTAGTCTTTGAGATATTATTATTCCAATGATACTAGGATCGTTATACTTGTCCTTCTCGTCCAAATTCTATTTTGTAATTCTCCTTCTTTCCCATATTTTTAGCATTTCTTGTTCTTTTTGATTTAGTGTCCATGTTTCTGAGGCGTATGCAACTATACCCCTAAACACAGTTTTGTAAATCTTGATTTTTGCACTTCTTGATACATTATTGCTTTTTAATAATCTATTTAAGGCATACATACATTATTGCTGCACAATATTCTTTTTTGGATTTCTTCTATATTGGATTTTCCTATTTCAAGGTACTCGAATCTCTATATTTCTTCAAATTTATATAAAGGGTGTTTTCAAATGACATTTACAACGTTTGCATGTAGATTCCAATCGTAAAATTGGACAAAATGATATAAGGATTAAGGGGTCCAGCACACCAGCACATTTACTTTTCAAAATACAGGGTGTTAAGGTTATGAAAAATTAAATGTTATAATTTGATAACTTCAAAATGGATGAATAAATTGATTTGAGATTTAGTAGAATATTTTGAAATGTAAAAAGACATTATTATGGAAAAATATTTTCCATTTTTTTATTTGGAAGAATATCTTACCTTTCCCCTCCCATTTTTATGCTACTAACATTTGAAGCAATTTTTATTCAATTTTGTATCCCTCAATGGCTTTCACGTGAAAAATTTGTGGTTTTCAAGATATTTAATGATTTCATGAAGTCTGCAAGATCACTTTCTAATAATTAAAAAAATTTTCTTGTATTTTTTTGAATAACTACAAAGTACTTATTGTTGGAATATGTAATAGTAACTAATTTATGAAACAGCAATGCATCTAAAACATTCGAAGATTGTTAAAAATATTTGTCCAAACTTGTGATTTTATTAATAAAAGAATTAAGCTGCCAACAAATTACAAAAGATATTTAAAATTTTGTCCATTTACATTTAAGTATACATAATTTGCAACGTTTTCTCATCGAAAATTGCATACTTTGGAAAGACTGGCGATTGCCGGAAATAATTGCTGTAGCTGCCTGGATTCTTTCTATTTTTTTTTTCGGGGGTAATACCACAAGAGCTCAGATTTAGCCGGATATTTTTTGTGGTTGTTTTCGAATACTCGATCTGTTCAGGCAAAATCACTCGAGCTACGCTCTCGTGATTTTGCCAGAACAGCTCTCGTTAAATTGCCAATGAAAGTAAGCATGAGAAAACCACCGGAAAAAATATCCTGCTAAATCTGAGCTCGCGTGGTATTTGGTAAGACAATCCCATGAATAAAAAACTCAATTCAATTAAACTAAATTAAATTAAATTGATTCCATATGGAGGAATGAGTTTTCTTGGTATTTTCTGGAGTTGATTTTTCAATCTCCCTTACTATTTCTGCCTTGCAAATATTTCCAAATCTCGACATACTTTTTGGAATTGTTATATGCTGTTTAATTCATTCTGTTTTTGACATTTATAATTGTCAAATTGACGTGCATTGCTTGGTAAACAGACAGTACCTAAATGCTAGGGTTGCTACGGTAACGTAATTTATCCCATATTTTTATCCACTTGCAAACTCTCTTCCTTCCTATTTAGCCGACAGCAAACTACGATTTTTGTATTCACAAATGGGATTGTCAAATAAAATCACAAGTTTGGACTAATATTTTCAACAAACTTCACGGAATGTTTTAGATGCATTGCTGTTTCATAAATTAGTTCCTGTTACATATTCCAACCATAAGTACTTGCTAATTATTGAAAAAAATACAAGAAAATAATTTTTTTCAAATTAGTTATTAAAAAGTGATCTTGCAGACTTCATGAAATCATTAAATATCTTGAAAACTACAAATGTTTTGACATTTGAAGGTTATTCGCTTTTCACGTGAAAACCATCGAGGAATACAAATTTGAATAAAAATTGCTTCAAATGTCAGTGGTGTGAAAAATGGGAGGGGAAAGGTAACATATTCTTCCAAATCTACACCACTGGATCAAAAATTGAAAAAAAAATTCCCATAAAAATATGCCCTTTTGCATTTAAAAACAACCTGCCAAATGTCAAATCAATTTATTCATCCATTTTAAAGTTATCGAATTAAAACATTTAATTTCTTACAACTTTAACACCCTGTATTTCGAAAAGTAAATGTGCTGGACCCCTTAATCCTTATATCATTTTGTCCAATTTCACGAGAGGTATCTACATGCAAACGTTGTAAGTGTCATTTGAAAACACTCTGTACCTTTCCTTAAGCTTCTTCTGCTGTTAGGTAGTTCCCTTTTATAAAGTTAGATCTGTACATCTTTTCAATAGTACACCCTGTATTTTGGTTTACCGTCGAATTCTGCATCTAGCCATATCTTATTTTTTTTTATTGGTGAACCATTTTACCTATTTAAAGAACGCCTCAGCGTGTTTAAATCGAACTTTTTAGCACGCGCGTGTTTTAAAGTTACCGTGGCAACATCAA
This sequence comes from Galerucella calmariensis, assembly GCA_910591675.1. Taxonomy (NCBI): domain Eukaryota; kingdom Metazoa; phylum Arthropoda; class Insecta; order Coleoptera; family Chrysomelidae; genus Galerucella; species Galerucella calmariensis. The sequence continues at coordinate 12,181 of CAJUYG010003593.1, read as the reverse complement.
CAACTCGAGAAACGAAGTCTAAATCTATGGTCTAAATGTCAATTTTTTTATTATTGATCTGACAGGAGTAGTTTGTAACGTCAAAACTTTTATTCGAACGATATTTTTTAACAATGTCAAATTTATAAATTAAAATGGAAAGTGCCGTTGGTATTGTTTGAAATATTAATATTTCCATTTTTCAAATCTTAGGAAATGGTATTTAAATTAATACTATTGACATTCACAGAACTCAATAAGGTTGAACTTTTATCAAAATACAAATTAGTTTATGTGTTTCTCATTTCCATGACAACGCAAGGTGTACATCATATACGTCACGAATTCAACCATTTGACATTTAGTTGACGTTTCCATCTATGATTTCCATTTCTTGTTGTTGTAGTAGTTATAGACCGGTATTTATAATTTCAAAGTGCACCAATAAAAAAAAGATCGTAAAGTATTCATGGATAACTGGTCTTTAAAACACTTGCTCTATTTCGAGCACTCCGGCTTCGCCGTCGTGCTCCAAAAATCGCGCGTGTTTTAAAGACCTTAATATCCACTTATACTTTAATACATATACTATTCCCATAAATTGTGACGTTGTCAATTTGAAGCGAAAAATATGAAGATTTGACGAAAATTGGTGCACTACAAATGCAGCAAATGTTCTTTGATAAGCAGTTGAAGTTATTTGGTAGGTAAGAAGGTAAAGGAGGACCGGGATAAGCATTAATTTGGAAAATTTCACACAAAAACTTTTTGAATGGAACACCCAGTATATTATTTTATGATCTTGTAAAACTATTCTATCCCTTCAAATTATGTCTGTTTAATGTACTCTCTAAAATTGATTGTTTTGAAGAAAATTGTATTCCTAATTTTTAACAAGTTAACTCTAAATGTAAAGTTTAATAAACTTTTATTTCCATTAATTCTATGTGACAAAATCAAACCAGTAATTTTCTTCTTTTAAAAAACTGTAATAAATAAAATAGGATAGGGATTGTTTCAATCAGCCAAGTTGCACTTTATGTCGGCATCATCATCTGTTTCACTTTTAGCATTTATAATTGTTTGTTGTAACTCGGTTCCTATATTATCATCATCCTTCTCCTGTTTTATTGAATAAAATTCGTTTTGTAAGACTGTTTCATTTGGAAAAACATACTCTTCAATATCAAGATTATGCACTTCAATGAAAATATCGTCTGGTTCTTGTTTCACTTCCATAATTAGTTAAAAGCACAAATTATCGATATGAACTACATTCAATTCAACTAATAAAAGATAAAATATAAAAATGTGATGTTTTTGTTCAACATTATTCTTCTATTTTTTCGTTAGAATCAGAGATAAAATACTTGAAGATGTCGCACCTGACACGTCAAATTAATTTTAAGGGTGGCGCCACCTTGAGAGTGTTTGAAAAGTAAGCACCTTTTGCATGGCTGTGAACCATGGCAACCTACGTTAGAGGTGGCCATGCTGTGAACGTAGCGTGGGTTATCTGTGGTTGTGAACTTACAGTTCAGTAACTGAACACCTGAGAATATGGAAAGCTCCTGAAAAGTCGCTGAATACTTAACTTTGGGCCCAATTTGTAGGTCACGGCAGGTGTTTAAACGAGAAAAAACTTAACGCGATTGAGTTTACGGAAAGAGGGGAAAATGGCCCCCTAAACCCTGGAAAACGGGTTTCTCGCCAATATCTGGTTAAATATGCGAATTAGAGAATTTTTCTTCAGATAAAAAATGAAGATCGTCTTATTATTTACAAAAATGGTTCCTATCATTTTTTTCGAAAATTCGATAGTTATCGAGATAATGAGACCTAAAAGTATCCTCATTTCAGCTGCTGCTCTGCCTGTAGGAATTCTGCTGACTATGCATTAACTTGTAAGCAGGCGGACGAATTGTTCCATAACTCGGCAAAAAACTGACATTTTCCGATGATTTGAAGTTCATCAATGGGAAGACCCGTAGCTATCAGTTCATGTGACTTGCAGCTCGTTCGTACTTGACAAAAATATTCAAAAAAAGCAGCTAAAGTTTTTTTCCACAAGATTTTGAGACTATTTCATTGATTTGTTCATACTTTTTAAAAAAATAGTCTTTTATCCTAATTTGTTTTATAATGAAACCTTAGGTCTTGAATAATCTCAGAATTTTTTTTTAATATATATCCTGCGCTTTGATAAAAAATTGATTTATTTACATTTTTCAGCCGTTTTCGGAGTTCTGTACAATCTGTAGAACCAGCGCGATTTAAAAACTTATCATCGTATATATTGTTTTTCAATGCACATCATTTTAAAGCTTAGAGTGTCTAGTTTTCGAATATACTTTTTGATTTTTAATAAAACCCAATCATTTTCCAGAAATCAGGGAAATTGATGACACCGGTAAAAACCAGACTTTTTTAAATAAATAAATAAACAAATCAATTTTTTATCAAAACGCAATATAGTAAAAAAAATTTCTGAGATCATTAAAGACCTCCCAAAGTTCCATTATAAAAAAAATTAGGATGAAAGACTATTTTTTGAACTTTAGTTCTTTACGCCAGGTTATGTTTGAGCGACCAGGGGTCGCGACGCAAAAGATCTGACCGTTACGCGTTACGCTACGTTATGTTACGTTGCTTCGTTATGTGTCTTGCTTGCGTGCTTGTGCCTCCTTAATCTCTCTCTCGTTTACGAAGCAGCGATTCATAATAATATGCTCCTGCCGGGATTCGAACCCGGGCCGCCCGCGTGCAATGCGAGCATTCTAACCACTAAACCACCGATGCTATATTGAAATTCTATGCAAAGCTGGTATTCGCAGTGCTGGTGATCTACTTGAATTTGTTCGGATACATTTTTACTATTATTTCCATAATTTTTTTTGCGCGATTAAGGGGTCTAGCACATTTACTTTTCGAAATACAGGGTGTTGAAATTTTGAAAACTTGAATGTTCTAATTCGATATCTTTAAAATGGATGAATAAATTGATTTGACATTTGGCAGGTTGTTTTAGTATGTAAAAGGGCATATTTTGATAGGAATAGTAGTTTGTGTAACTATAATGTGGATATGATGGCCATATCGCACGAGGACGCACGACGCCCTAGGCGGAGTGCTCAATCGTTCAAGTGCGATATGGCCAATCCACACCAGTCGAGCACCATATTTTTTCTACGACCCACTTAGGAAAAAATCTAGAAAATAAAAATTTCTATAAACTGTAATATAACTTCAAATTAAAAATTTAACAATTCAATTTTATGTTTCCACTAATTTTGTGGTAAACGTACAGTTCTTGAATGTCCAATTTGTATAATGCAAACTTACAATTTTTTCTAAATTCATTTCGCCGTTTTTAACTAAAAACATTAGGGATATTACAGATATTGAGGCTATAAATAACAAAGAGAGATTGGAGAAATATCAAACGCTTATTCATGAATTTGACGAGATTCAATTGCATATTGAATATAATATTACTAGTGAGGATGTAGATGAAGAATTAGAAGTAGAATTGAATGAAAGGTCACAGTTTGAAATTAACTTTTATGATCAGTTGAGTTTGGTGAAGAATTTAATGTCACAGTTACTTGTAAATAATGATACTTCATCTTTATCCAACCATAGTGGTCCTAGTCAACATAGTGAAAAAAAAAACTTGGCTAACTTGGTAAAACTGCCTAAAATTTCTCTACCCACGTTTCGGGGTAAAAATCTAGAGTGGTTAGAATATCGTGACACGTACGAATCCTTGATTCATAATAATGAAACGCTTAGTGACATTCAAAAATTTCATTATTTACGCGCATCTTTGGAAGGCGCTTCCGCCGACATTCTCAAAACCATGGAGTTTAGTGCTCAAAACTATGCCACGGCATGGAAGTGCATTACTGAACGGCACAACTGTCCTCGATTGTTAATAGATTACCATGTCAAAGCATTATTTAATATCGAACAGGTAAAAAGAGACTCTTCGGTTGAGCTCAGAGCTTTAAGTGATACACTTATGAAAAGCTTTGAAACAGTTGGGACAGCCTACAGAAAATTGGGATGTATTAATAATTGCCTTAGCTTCAAAAAAATTGGACAAATCGTCTAAATTTGAATGGGAAAAATTAAAAACGAGTAAAGGTATAGTTCCAACGTTTGAAGACTTTGAAGTTTTTCTACAATCGAAAGCAGAATTTCTAGAATCGCTTGAGCATAATATTTCTACAGATATGTGCTATACGGACAAATTAATCGAAAAGCGTAAGACACATGTAACTCGAGGTTTTTTATCTACAGACAACGTCGATAAAAAAGGTTCTAATGCTCAGTCTTATTCCCCTGTTTGTCAGTTATGCAAGGGCTCAAATTTCATTCAAAATTGTCCGGAGTTTTTGAGGTTATCTAATGAGGAAAGGAGCAAGAAGGTTATTTCTCTTAGAATGTGTTTAAATTGCTTGCGTTCTGGACACATCCAAAAACTGCAGAAATGCTCTGTGTAGAAAGTGTCACAGAAAACATCACACTTTATTACATTCCGAAAGTAGCTCAGGATTTAATCAAAATTACTCAATTTCAGAAAATACTACTCATGCCAATAATGTACAGTCAGACCCAGTAACTATAAATCAGAATCCTGCTACCAATGCTCTTTCGGCAAGTGGTTCAGTTGATGCTGTACTCTTGTCCACGGCATTTATAGACATAGCAGACGCAAATGGAAAATTGCATGCTATTAGAGTACTGCTTGACAGCGGTTCCCAGTCGAGCTTCATTTCAAAAGCATTATGTGATACGTTGGGTCTAAGAGTGGAAAAAACTAACATTTCCGTAAAAGGTCTTAATGGTACTCTATCAAGCATAAATTAAAAATGCAATGTTTCATTGAAGTCGCAATACTACAACTTTTCAGAAAATATTACTTGCTTTGTTTTGCCTCAAATTACGGAAAATCTACCAAGTATAAAAATCGATGTGGATACGTTGAATATTCCTGTAAATATAAAACTAGCCGATCCAACATTTTATGTGCCTGGAAAGGTCGATATGCTGATAGGTGGGGACTTATTTTGGCGTTTATTAAGTAACGGTCAGCATATATACTAGGTAACAACAAACCAATATTACAGAAAACTCGACATGGATGGATCGTGTCCGGTCCTGTAGCCAAACATCAGACTTCGTCTATTTCATGTAATTTTTCACATAATTTTGAAACAAATATTCAAAATCAACTATCTCGGCTCTGGGAAATTGAGGAATTACCTGATGTAAAACCTTTGTCCCGGGAAGATTCTATGTGCGAAAAGCATTTTGTGGAAAATTATAAGCGTTTACCTAGCGGTCGTTTCGTTGTTTCATTACCATTAAAGGATTCTGTTTCAAAACTTGGTGAGTCGTACAGTCAAGCTAAAATTCGTTTTCTAAACCTAGAAAAGAATAAATTACAAACAGATCCAGTTTTTAGAAAATTTTATTGCGATTTTATGGAAGAATATATTACAATGGGACACATGAAAAAGGTTACAGATAATGAGAAGGATGATAAAATTACATATTACATGCCACATCACGGTGTCCTCCGTGAGGACAGTCTAACAACAAAATTACGGACTATTTTCGATGCATCTGCACCTTCATCCTCTGGCTATTCTTTGAATAATTTACAGCCTATTGGCCCTACATTACAAGACACTCTGTTGTCAATTCTAATACGATTTCGAAAACATAGTATTGTGGTCTCCGCTGACATCGAAAAGATGTACCGAAACGTAAATATTTCTAACGAGTACTTGCCTCTGCAACGAATTCTCTGGAGATTTAATTCTAGTGATGCTCTTGAAAAATAAAAAACTCCAGACGGTTACTTATGGTACTACTTCCGGGTCATTTTTAGCGATTCGTTGTCTCTACCAGCTTGCATTAGAAAATGAAAAGGTGGCCCCAGAGTTTTCAGAAATTATAAAGTCCGATTTTTATGTGGACGATTTGCTTACTGGTTGTGAGTCAGTTGAAGAAGCGGGTCGCATATGCATTGGCGTATCCAACATTTTGCATCAGGGTTGCTTTATTCTTCGAAAATGTATGTCAAATAGTCCTGAGGTTTTAAAACAGATTCCCGGTGGCAATGAAAATGCTAAAATAGTAAACCTCAGTGAAAATGAAAATTCCAAAACATTAGGCTTAATTTGGAACCCGTCCTTAGATAAGTTAATGTATAAAATAAGTGAACAACAAAATAACGTGCCTGTAACGAAACGGGAAATCTTATCACGAATTTCTCAAGTATTTGATCCGCTTGGACTCTTAAGTCCATGCATAATTATTGGAAAAATTCTAATGCAAAAGAAATGGTTGTAGAGAATCTCTTGGGACGAGGGTATTCCATTACCTTTGCATACAGTTTGGGCAATCTTTAGCGAAGAACTTCCTTTACTGAATAGTCTAGAAATTGATAGACATGTTATTTGTGACGATCCTCAATGGATAGAGCTGCATGGTTTCGCGGATTCCAGCGAGCGTGCTTATGGTGGATGTATTTATATCCGATCAATTGATCAACATGGCAATGTAACCATAAAATTGTTGTGCGCTAAAACAAAAGCTGCTCCACTAAAACAATAACCATGCCCCGATTAGAGCTTTGTGGGTGTTTGGTAGTTTTAAAGTTGGCAGAGCAGGTGGTTAAATCTTTTAAGTTAAAATTTAACGAAAATACTTATGGTCAGATTCGACGGTAGCACTGGGATGGTTAAAGACAGAGCCAAGTATGTTAAAATCCTTTGTGAGCAGTCGCATTGCAGAAATACAAGATGTTACTTCAGCATATTCTTGGAACCATATTCCTGGCGACATTAATCCTGCAGATGACATGTGGGGTCAAACCAAGTGAAATCAAAAGTCTAAGTTTATGGTGGTTCGGTCCAAAGTTTTTAATGCACGAAAAATCATCCTGGCCCAGCACTACTGTTAAATCATATAATCTTCCGGATATGCGCAAGTCTAATACTTTTTCATTTCAACAAATAACTGAATGTACATTAATTACTAATGTATCTTCATTGCTTAAATTAAAAAGAGTGGTTGCTTATATGTTAAGATGGAAAAATAACTATAAACAGCCGAAAGAAAGTCGCTCGACAGGCCCCCTCAGTGTTTTAGAATTAAATAACTCCTTCAATGTCATAATAAAAATTTCTCAAAATGAAACCTTCTTTAAGGAAATTAGGAAACTTAAAGAAAAAAGGTTGGTCCCCCATGATAGTAAAATTCTTTCCTTGAATCCCTTTTTGGATGAAATCGGTATTTTGAGGGTTGGAGGTCGTCTTGGATATTCCAGTTTCAAGTATGAAAAAAAAACATCCTATTATTTTATCAGTAAAGCATCACTTAACAAAATTAATTTTGAAAAATGAACACATATTGTCATTGCATTGTGGTCCACAGCAGTTGCTAGCAAATGTTCGAAATAAGTTTTGGCCAGTAAATGGCAGATCATTGGCTAGAAGAATTGTGCATGACTATTCAATGTTTTAGGTATAATGCAAAACCTTCTGCACCTATAATGGGCGAACTGCCTCGTGAGCGCTTAGAATCAAGGCAACCATTTGAGGTTGTTGGGGTAGACTATGCGGGTCCAGTGTTAATAAAAAATAAATTTGGTCGTTCTTCTCGGTTTTCAAAATCTTTCATTTGTTTGTTCGTCTGTTTTGTTACTAAAGCGATCCATTTGGAGTTGGTATCAGACCTCTCTAAAGAATCCTTTTTAATGTCATTCCGCAGGTTTTGTGGACGTCGCGGAAAGCCTTCCATAGTATTTTCTGATAATGGAAAAAACTTTGTAGCAGCTAGCTCAGAGCTGCGTGAATTTGGTAATTTTATCAAGTTAAATCAAGAATTTATTGTAAATAAAATGTCAAATTATGGTATTACTTGGAAATTTATTCCTCCGTACTCACCACATTTCGGTGGGCTGTGGGAGTCGGGTGTGCGCTGTACCAAACATCACTTGAAACGGGTAATCGGTGAAACGCGTTTAACATTTGAATGCTTGTATACACTTTTGGTGCAGATCGAGGCTGTACTCAATTCAAGATCCCTCTCTCCCTTATCTTCTGAGCCTGGTGACCTTTTACCTTTAACACCAGCTCACTTCTTAGTTGGAAAGCCGCTAAACTCAGTACCAGAACAGACGTTAGTACAATTCCTGTAAACCGCCTCTCCGTATTTCAACACATACAGCAAATGAAGTTTCATTTTTGGAAAAGATGGAGCAAAGAGTTCGTTTCGTAACTTCAGAAGCGTGTAAAATGGAAAACTAACCAAAGTTCACTGAAGGAAAATGCTCTTGTTATCGTGAAAGAAGAACATATGCCGCCTGGTCGATGGAAACTTGGTAGAATCCTAGAAATTCATTGTGGAAAGGACGAAATACCGCGAGTGGTGACCATTAAGACTGATTCTGGATTAATAAAACGCGGTTTTCAAAAGCTTTGCCCATTACCGTTAGAATGAACAATAAACTTGATTATTAAGTGTTGTTTTAGGGTGAAGCCTGGTGACTTCAAGTTGGGGGTATGTTAACGCCTCACAGACTTTTGCGCCCGTGCGGTGTCAATCGGATCATCGCGCGAAATTTATTTTTTTGTTTTGTTTAAAAAAAAGTTCATTATGATTGACAGAAGTTTTGACAAGAAATGTAAATGTCGTTGAGTATTCTTTTAATAAAAAAAATGTTAATATTACTGATTTCATGAATTCGTCAAGATGTGACAGTACGAAGCGGAGTGCCGCATTCTTAACCTTTGGACGAGAGTTACGAACCCTTCAAAGTGTCACGGACGACTTAAGTGCTGTTGTCAGAAACGAAAATATCGTCGCTGAAATAACACCCAAGTTACATGAACTGGCTTCGACTTTGAGTCTTGCCAGGGAAGTTACTGAGACAAAACTAGACCAGAACCAAGCCATTCACAATGCTCATCGACGACCCCATGTTTCATATAAGAATGGAGACCATGTCTGGGTCAATACTCATTTCCTTAGCAACGCAGCCAAGGGATTTGCTTCCAAATTAGCACCCCAGAGAGATGGACCTTATGTGATCATAAGAAAACGTGGTCCAGTCAGCTACGAGATAGCCGATCAATGTAACCCGTTAGTTCCTCTCTGCGTATACCATTCCTCCATGATCACTCCGTTTGTTGGAAGCCCTAATGCTCTTCCCTTACCAGTTAGACCAGTTCGTAAACGTGGTAGACCAAAGAAGACAATTAGGACCAGACCCGGTCCAGACGTTGCTCAAACCGAACCAACTTCAGACGAAGGGTTAACCACAAGTAATGGTTCCTGCACCCAAAGGCTTCGTAGCCAAGGGGGAGAATGTAACCGTCCGCCTGTCCTGTACCTGACCAGTTCCACCACTCCCGGCACTACGTCACCGAACCAGTGCGCAAGCGTCACCATCGTGAGTTGAGATGGGGAAAGCAACCGCTTTCGTGCGGCTGCGGCATTCAATGATTACAACTCGAACGAGGCAGACGTACTTAGCCCAGACTCTCCTTGTATTTCATTATTTTGACTTTCATTGTATCATACTAAACGTGATAAAGTTTCTCACAATAAAATCTAGTGAATTAAATGGAACTGAGTTTATCTCGTGCTACCCCTAGCCTGCAAGACTTACAACTTTCATTAAGTATCAGTGTTATACAAAAAAAACTAAAGCGACTTTCCACTCGACCGGAAGTAAAGTTCAAAATCAGGAAAATATGAAACAAATAAACTTCTTTACTATTAACAACTAAGTATGGTCATGAAAAATAAATTTCCTAAAACAAATCCCAATAATTTAATATTGCCGGTTGTAGAAAAAACTGAACAAAGTAAAATTTTCTTACAACAAACAACCAGTCCGGAATTTAAAAAAAAATCAAACTTTCTCTAGCTTAGGGGCGAAAATTTTGGAATAATCGGTGATTCTTAAAATATCTTCACCTTGTTTGAAACGGAAAAAAGTACGACACGCAGGCGACAGAAGGCAGTTTCAAAGAAGGGGACAAAGTATGGTTACACAACCCGACGAGGAGAAAGGGCTCTTCTCCAAAACTACAAAAATCTTGGGAGGGTCCATACTTAATCAAGAAGAAGATCAACGACGTCATCATAAGTAAGCATAAGTAAGATTCCCAATGGAAAACCGAAAGTAGTCCACCAAAATCGACTAGCGCCATTTGAAGGAGACCATGACAAAGAAGAAGGAGTAAACCATATCCAGGAAGATCCTGACCCTGCCTTCGAATAATTTATGGGCGCATATGGAGGTACCAATAAAGCTAGATTTGGAATTACTACAGAGCAACGTCAAGATTTGTTCACGCTCCCGGAAGACTATTCACTGGCACACAACATCCCAGCCAATACCAAAAATGCATGAGGTTTGGCATTCGTCTTTCGAAAGAAGTTTGGACAATCAGAAAAACTTTCAGAACAGATTCCGACCCCTGGCAAAACACTGAAACTCAAACACAACTAACGACACATCTTCTATCTCGTAACAAAGAACGAATTTCAAGATCCATCCACCTACCGGAATGTGTGGGAAGCGCTACGAAGTCTTCGAGTACACGTGCTGGAATCCAACGTGAAGAAACTAGCGATGCCTAAAATAGAGAGCAACCAGTTGGATTGGCGAGTCATTATGAATATGTTTAATACATAATTCTGAGCCCTCAGACAAAATTTGAAGTTTAAGAAACGAATTGCACTTAATAATTATTTGTCATACATCTATCCGGACTGACTGACCAGCTCTTTTCTAATATATGACTGACTGACCAACACAACATTTTTTTATATACATTAGAGAAGTTGTATAACAATTATCAGCTTCAAGAAATTCATTTTGTTCGCCCGGTAAATGATACACCTTTAATATCGCACCTGAGCCACCTGTTCTACGGCACACTTGACTGACCGGAGCATGTTTGTGTACCCATCGGCTATAACGATTGAAGAAAAAACCAGCCTTAAGAAATTTAAACAGTTGTTTTGGCTCTGGCTCTTGGACTAGAAGCAGAAAACTCAAAAAACCTAGGTAGCGGTATCAATAGCAGTAAAAGCATAGCCTACTAGCAGACCAAGAATCAAATTCTTCTGTCCTATTCTAATTAGCGAAATTTTAATTAAGAACTACAAAAAAATTTGTCATATACCAGACGTCTATCGAAATTAATTAAATTAAATTAAATGGTATATATATACACCAAACGTCCTTTTCGATTGAAAAATTTCAACTTCGGAAACGACTTAATTTTATGATTGAATATTAATTTGCGTACCTCCGGATTAATACTAAAAATACTAAAGCTACAATATAACGGTAATAATAAAAAAAAATAGTTTGGTAACAGAAAGGTAATCGGAAAGTGAGTAACGAGTTATTTAAAATCAAGTGGCAAAACAAAAATACGAAACGGAAAAAAAACTTGAATCAGTTTCAAAAAAAATAACTCGTTGCAACCTTGCTTCTAATTTTTTATTATTAATTAATTATCAATTGTGTGTGAAATAATAACTACTTCGACTATAACTATATATTGTTAAATTCGGATTGAACAAATTAAAAATATAAAAAGATATACCTAGGTAGGGTTTCCCATTTAAGAAAAAACACTTTGGCTCTGACCCTCTTTTCTGGGACATCCTTTATAATCTTTTTGTTGAATTCTTATTTGAAGCATTGTTATCTGTATCAAATAAAAAACGAGATATAGAATTATTTATTTATTTATTCATTGTGCTATAGAATATACAATATAATATTTAATAATAATAATAGTAATAATACTAATAAATGGTATAAAAAGTACAAATATGTGCATTCATCATACACTATATTTCACTATAACACCAGTTGAGTACCGCACCTGAGTGACTTAACACTTGTATGTGCAATTGAAATAAAAACATTTTAAATGAAATATATAACTATTAAATTGCCTTACAATAAATAATATCCGAATTGAAAAAAAGATTATTCACCACTACATACTATAACAATCCATCTAAGTACTCTTTATTTTCATATGTATTTCTTACACAGATTGACAAATGTCTTATATTTGGTTGTTGTTTTTATTGAATTTGGTAAAGAATTGAAAATTTTTGGAGCCAAAATGATAGCAAACCTTTGGTTAGC
>CAJUYG010003592.1:0-20597 GCA_910591675.1 Galerucella calmariensis | reverse complement strand
CAGCTTATGTTATATGCTGAGCCCCAACTATATAGTTAGGAAGGCGAATAGGGGATTTTTCGGGAATACTCGAGCGTGGCAGTTTGAGATATAAGAGATACCTTAGACCTAATAGAACAGCTTTGGAAAGTATTAGCTCTATATGTAGTGACGCGCACCTAGGATAGACGATCAGATTAGTAAAAAAAATCGATAGTCTGAAATACTCGAGCGCGTCAGATTAAAAAATTGGGGGTTGATCTTAGTGTTTTAAGACTAAATTTAACTAATCTGACGATAAGTCCTTGACGCCGCCGAGTTATAGGGTCGCGAACTTGCAAAAAAAACGTTAATCCGGCATTCTCGAGCGCGATTTTATATTTTTTTATTTTGAAGAATATAATCTGAAACTTACTAAAAGTACAGAATCTGCCGGTTTCCGCATGACCGGAAGTGTGGAGGAGCCATTTCGTCTTCCGAAAAACGCGTTGCGGCATATAAGTCGTGAACGATACATTTTACAAAAAAAAAGTTTATATAAAAAAGAGGTGATTTCATTTTACACAAAAAAGGTTTTTTACATTTTTGTCCAAAGTTGAATCTTTTGGACTTAAAGCATCATGAAAACTCAAACTCCCGTTTTTTGAGTATATCTCGAAAACGGAGAGTGTTAAAAAAATTGATATGGAACAACGATGATTAAATTACATAACTTTTATTATATCTCAAATTTTTTTCCTGAAGCTTCCGGACAATTTTCGTGGACTCGGAAAAAGTTATCGCGTATCTGTATACTATAGTATATTATGATACAAGTGTATAAGCAAGCCTTTTAAGCACGCACGACGAGTTTGGAAGCACAAGGCAAAGCCGAGTGCCTTTTAACGGAGTAGTGCTTAAAAGGCGCTTATACACGTGTATAATACGCTATTTTTTATTATACCTGCACCGCAGTCTGAAAAATACTCAGATTATGATTTTATGAAAACGAAATTGAAATTCCTTTTTCATAATAATTATTCATGGCATTATCCTTTTTTTAAAGTTTCCTTGGCAACATCATTAACCCAAGAAACGCAAGGTCTAAATGTTATGACTTCAATTATTGATCTGACATGAGTACTTTGTTATGTCAAATAGAACAATAATTTGCATGTGAAATGTGTGTTGATGAATGTTAATACAATGATCTAAAACGAGGATAGGTCATCTGTGATTAGATTGTTAGCCGAACAAGCTGAAGGGAGGTTAATCCCCGAGAAATCCAAGGAAGCGTGTCTAGGGGAATACGAAAAATTTACGAAATGGATGGTCACAACCAACCAGACGGTGATCGATGGAACGTTAATGCTTGCGTATATGAACAAAATGGTAGGTAGCAATTTATTATTGAAAATAGCAATCATTTAACGAAGTTTCATTATAGTCAAGTATTTACAAGTCGTCATCATTGTGGTGCATTCACTCCAAACTGCAAGCGATGCTGCGAATCGTCATCATTGTGGTGCATTCACTCCAAACTGCAAACGATGCTGCGAATCAAACACGGGGTGAACATTGCTTCTTTTCATAAACTACGATAAATTTTTATTTTTGAAGGTTTGTACTGAATTGACAGTTTTCACAAAATGTTGACAGTATAATATTTTTTATTGTTACCAAGGTGACTTTATAGAGCACATGTGCTTTAATCGGCCTTTTAAGCACGCTTTTGCGTTTTTTATCAGCGATTATGATGCAGGTATAATAGAATAGTAGTTTTCCTACGACCACATAGGAAAGTGACATATATCGCACTGACTAGTTCTATGGAAAGTGACCTTTATTCATACGCGTACGGAAAAAAATCTTATCCGTACGTGTGCGGATAAAAAAGCTGTCAAATTGAATGTTGAAATGCTAGTCTTTTTACTTCGCAAATTTATATGTATATGTGAAATGCTTATTTCCTAAGTTGATTTGTCCATATAATAATATAATATAATCTATTTATTTCATTTAAAATTAAAAAAAAAAAAAATACCGAGCCCGGACTCGAACCACCCTACTGCTTGTCAAAAATCGAGCCCACGGATGCCTAGACCGCTCGGCCATCCCACTGTTGTAGCTTATGGTTCTTGTCCAAGATACTAATAAGCGCTAAGGACATATACACAACAGTTTATTTATTCTCCAAAATAAAATATGTTTATATCGACATTTATTGGACTTTCATGTTATTAAAACATAAAAATCACAATTTTCTGGGCCAATTTCAAAGGTAAGTAATCAAAACCATAATAAGTATTTACAAATACACATATGTAAAACCTCTCACATCTACATAAAAAAGCAAGATTATACATGCATAATTTGGTAAAAGTATATCGCGTTGTCGTAGGAAAAATAGTGTACATAACTTGTGCGAAAGTGATTTTTCACACTCGTGGGATTGTCTCACTCGGCTGCGCTCGTGAGACAATACTTCCCACTCGTGTGAAAAATGTCACTTTCCGCACACGTTACGTAATATACTATTACCTAACTAGTGCGGAAAGTGATACTTTTCCGCACGCTATTGCAGATGGCCGATCGACGCTTTAGCGGAGTTCGGCCAGCAATCGCGTGCGGAAAAGTCACTTTACGCACGTGTTAGGTACACTATTTTTTCTACTAGCATGCGGAAATAAGCTCAAAAGTTAACAGAAGGAAACATTTCCTATTAAATACATATCAACAAACTAATTATTATTATTTGACATTCATTCAATGAGGCTTATACCAAGGCCATTTAAAAATGATTAAAAAATAAGTTTTTTTTTATTGAAAATTATAGCAGAATTATAATAAATTTATCAATTTTTCAGTCATTTGGTAAACTACAATCATACAAATATGTATTTTAAATATTCCCCAAAAACTTGACAAATTTACTTTTCCGCACTAGTGCGGAAAAGTGACTCTCTCCGCACGCTTTTTAGTGCGAAAAAGATTCAATTTCCGAACGTTAGTAGAAAAAAGTATTATTAACATGTACAGTTTCATTTATTCATATTATTCAATAGCCTGTTGATCCTCAAATTATTTTTTGGACGTACCGTGAGCAAAACGAAGTGAAGAATTGAAGCAAAATGAGGAATGTGCCATAAACATGAAATACAGACCTTTTCCGGTCAGATTAAGAGAACCCACCAACATTTTTGTCAGATTTAGGAAATATGCTTTCAGGATACCGAGATTAACCTCCCCTAAGAAAATCTGAAGCGTTAGAGTAGTTCAAAAATAGTATATTAAAGTATAAGTGGATATTATCCACCAATACTTCACGCTATTTTGTTCATTGGTGCACTTTGAAATTATAAATTCTGGTCTATAACTACTACAACAACAAGAAATGGAAATCATAGATGGAAATAAGAACTAAATGTCAAATGATTGAATTCGTGATGTACCTATATGATGTATACCTTGCGTTCTCATGGAAATGAGAAAAGCATAAACTAATTCCTATTTTGATGGAAATTCAACCTTATTAGGCTCTGTGAATGTCAATAGTAATAATTTAAATACCATTTCCTAAGATTTGAAAAATCGAAATATTAATATTTCAAACAATACCAACGGCACTTTCCATTTAAATTTAAAAATTTGACATTGTTAAATATTGTTCGAATAAAAGTTTTGATGTTACAAACTACTCCTGTCAGATCAATAATAGAAAAAATTGTCATTTAGACATGATTTAGACCATAGATTTAGACTTCGTTTCTCGAGTTGTTGATGTTGGCACGGTAACTTTAAATCACGCGCGTGTTTCAAAGTTCGATTCAAACACGCTGAGGTGTGCTTTAAATAGGTAAAATGGTTCACCAATGAAGAAAAAAACTTTTTTTCCGCATTTTCGAAAATTTGTCGTAACTTATCGTCACGCCGAAATCGTCGGTTTTTTAAAGGGAGCTTCCTTGGGGCCTACTTAACACCCCTTCCGAAAATCTGACGCGCTCGCGTACATTTTTTTTCGGGTCTTTGACTACTTCATATGCCTACCCCCACCACGCAAACCGGCAGGTTAGTATACCGTTGTTATCAGAGGCACTCGGGGTATACGGGGTATGAATATTTGACGCGCTCGAGAATGCCCAAGTAACTGTTTTTTTTTTTAACATTTTAAAAAATCGTACACGCCATACCCAACGCTAAAATGGTTTTTACCATACGAGCTTTTCTTTTCGGAATTAATTCATCTTTCGACTTTGATAGGTCTCGACGGCGCTCGAGAATGTCGTCATTTAGCGACCTCGCCTCCCTAACTAATATTATGTACGTGGTGGGTAACAATGGAGTTTTATCGGGGAAGGGGGGTATTCATTGGTCAAAAACTCCTCCCATTATTTGATTCGATACAAAGCTGGTTTTGTCAGGCCAGTGTAGATATAGAAGTACAACCGATAATTGAAGTCTAGCGAGGTATAGACTCGGTGGGCTCTCTTCTCTGTTTGGCAAGGTACTGACTTGTCGATTATCCCTCTCCCTATTCATCGGTGTATTGACTCTGTTGCGTTCACTGTACGGACCATTAGACATTACTTTCACCGAAACATCACAGAAAGAAGACGTTACCAACGACGAAATCCCAAGAGTAGGAGTATTAATTTTAGGCTAGCTGTTAAATCCACGTATCTCTTGTAAATAGCGACTGTAGGTATATAGTATTTTTAAGAAGTAACTTCAATTTTGAATTGGACTCCTGCCTCTGATTGTACGACCCTACCTGGCAATACGTAGTTACAGATTGATTGGTTCGCCACCACCACCACTTCGTGTCCTCAGCACCTCAGAAATCAGGGATTGTGCTCTTGGTTTTATACCGTCCATGTTCAGAGACAGGTAGTATTTATCATGCTCAACAGTCTCTTCACCAGGTCCTTGGAGGAATCCTCACTTGGGTCCTAGTCCTACGAGTCTATATCTCCAATCAGACAATGCGTTACATGAAGCTGATGAGTAATGCTGTTTCTTCCTCTTCCATACACAACCGACAGATGAGTTATTTCCTATATATGCCAATCGTATGCATGTGCTTCCTTAGGGTATAGTTACGGGTGGGTAATCTCGTCACTATCCTCATCTGACCATAACGTCTGCCTCTTATCAAAAGTTTTGAGAAGATTAATTTGTTTGTGGGAATTTTTTTACATCAGCGAAAATTTTTGAAAGTTATCAATTTCAAATTTATATAATTATGGGCGTACAGTGGAACATTTGAAGGTTCATTTATTGGTGAAAATGTCTTCCTTTCATAGGCGTACAATAGAATGTTGATGGGGTATTCATTGATGAGTAGAAATTTTCCATTTACCATAAACGTACGATAACACTTCCAAAAGGGATTCATTTATTCGTTCTTTTGCTTCTCTTCCATAACTGCTTATTGATTTATTTATACTATACTGTATATGAAATGCACCAAACTAATATGCTTAATTTTACCTAGCTCTGGTATACATTTTGGGTCACCTCAAACCGCGGATGTAGGTGTTTACGTACAAACTTGAGAGTTAATTGCGGTGGTAAACTAAGGACGTATTTTGATAGAAATGTCGTCTTAATTGACATAGGTATGTACAAGTTTTAGCAAAGGCTAAATACGGTCGTTTAATTTCGGTTTTGAGCAAGATGAATCTGAGGATGTTAAGACATTGCGAGGGAGGTAGTAATTGGAGAGGAATGGGGGATTTGGTAATAATTGACAGAAAATGATTAATGGAGATCGAGTTATGAAGTTTAACTCCTTTTGTCTATAATTTGAAGCAGTGGGGTATTAATTTCCATGTTAATATATTTACAAAGGTGAAGGCAGCAGAATGAACAAAAGACAATGATGTGAGTTGTTAGGATGCAGACATTAAAACAGTTTAGGGTGAATTTAAAAGAAATCATACTAAAAGAAGTGAAATATTGCAAAAACGGTTATTTTTTGGATATAATATGAGTTGATTTCTATTGAGGATTCTATTGAGCACTCAGGTTTTTTCAACGACTAACAGGTCGGTATAAAGCGTAGCAGCGGTTTGTATAATTTTGAAATAATCGAAAAAAATACAGTATATCTCAATAAAGTGCACTCGTAGTGTGTAGATTGGTAAAGTGCAGCAATAATAAGCAAACATACATTTTTCTATCTGTTGTATATGTTTGCTTCAATTATGTTCTCACCTTATTTGATGATTTTTCTACAAATCATTTTTCACCTTCATTCTTACAGCTCTTTTGAGTTGTATTTGTATATGACAAAAGTGAAGTAATTCAGGTGCAATTATGCTGTTTCTAGACTTCTCACTAGTGAGGTTAGTTTATCAAAATGAATATTCTTTTCTACTTTATTTTTGATTACTTTTGGTAACCGAAGGCACTCTGCTTTTCCTCAAGTAATTTCAGTTCCTCTCTTTGTTTTTCTTTTTGCTCACTGTTATATTCGAAAAGTGAGGTTATTGTCGTTTCTGTTTCAAAATGAGTACCTTCAGGAGTGGTAGTGCGCGACACTGCGGTAAAAAAAACAAACAGCTTATATTTTGTCCATTCTTCCGTATGAGTTCTCACTCCTCATCTAGTCTTCATGTTGCTTATCTTTATAAAACACCATAACCCAATTTCATTTCATATAATATTACTCCAATAATATTCTTTCGATCTCAATAATTCAGTTTCATAGTTCCTACCGATGTTCATTTATTTTTAAGATACAAGTGTCCAAAATATCTTCAAACCAAAATAAGTTATAGCATTTTATATGTTCATCAACACAAAAGTCGGCATAAATGACAGTTAATGCATCATTGATCGATAATGTAGCTTATTCCAATTCTGATGGGAACAATGGCGACTGCTACCACAGCGCTCACATCTGATCAGTTGACAAAACATGCAGTCAGCAGAAAATTGCTATTATGGCAAATAGTGGCATAACAATAGATCAAATCCAACAGGTAGGAGGAAAATCAGTAGATGTGGCGACTGGTTACGTTGAGGTGTACATTGAATATGTGAAATAAAAATATATTAAATACGCAAAATGACGGAAACTCGAACCAATTTAGACGTGTGCTTGGAACTGTGAAGATCCACAGATATACCTTGAACAACAAAAAACTGCTCCGATAAGTATACTTATACAGTGCTATTCAAAAGTCCCCCCCTCCTATCTTTTGAACGGCTACACTTACATTAATAAAATTTGGAGGGTGAGAATAAAGCGCTTTGAACTTTTCTACAAATGGTAACAGATGACGTAATAGTAATAGATGACGTCACAGTGCCACTCTGGCCAATAATTTTGAATGGGACCTTATGGCAAGTGATATCTCGTTTGAAAGACATTGACATAGGCTACATAGCCATATTAATTTTGTTTGGGTTTAAGCTGATTCTGATTGATATATTAAATAAATACCAAAATTATTAGAATTATTCTTTAAAATTTAATTAATCAAATATCAACCGGCCGATCCATCTACCTCAATATTCTTCATCCACCTAACGTCTTACTGCACCATAATAATGTGCAAGAGCACCATCTTGTTGAAATGTCATTTCCAGATGACCGAATTTATCTGGATTATCTTCCAGAGTTTCGAGAATGAACGGCTCAATTGCATTTTGTAACATCTCCAGATACACTTCACCGCTTAAATTTGAATTTAAGAAGACAGGACCAACTATGTGCTTCCCCAAAATACCTGCCAAAACATTTACTTTTTCTGGAAATTGGGTATGTTGTTCACGAAAGGTGTGAGGATTTGTGTCACTCCAATACCTTAAATTTTGTGTATTCACATTTCCATTGAGGCAAAAAGTACTTTCGTCACTAAAACAAATTGTTTTTGTGTAATGTGGGTTTTGTCTAATTTTATTTGTCATACATTCACAGAATTCGAGTCTTCTGTCGGGGTCGTCATCCGAAAGGTGGTGCATCATTTTTAACTTCTATATGGATGAAATTCATTTTTAGCCAACACTCTCTGTACTGTACTTTTACTTACTTCACAGATAGACGCAACTTTAGTTGAAGAGGAAGTAGGGTTTACTACCATTCCAGCAACTATATCAATGTTTTTATCATCACTGAATGTTGGTCGACCAGATGGTTTGGCATCCTGAACACTACCAGTTGCTCCAAACTGAAGAAACTCCCTGAAATAATTTCTCGAGATCGGGCGATCTGGGTATCTTTCATCAAATAAACGTTCCGCTTCATGGAGATTCTTTCTAGATTCACCAATTATCAAGATAGCTGCTACTTTGTCGGCTTGAGTACGTACCATTTTGCCCATGTAAACTTTTAAACGTCTCGTTAAACAATAATAAAATTGAATACTCAAGCTATTTAGAAAAACTTTGCAAAGCAACCAATACTATCAAGTCAAAAACGTCCATTTTTTGACAACTTACCAGAGGCGGACTGCAAAATCACTTGCCATAAGGTCCTATTTAAAATTATTGTCCAAAGTGGCACTGTGACGTCATCTATTTCTATTACGTCACCTGTTACCATTCGAAAAGGAGTTTATTTTCACCCTCCAAATTTTATTAATGTAAGTGTCGCCGTTCAAAAGGTATGAGTGGGGGGGGGGACTTTTGAATAGCACTGTATACTTCAGAAACTGAAACGCTATTCGACTGAATAATTTGGATATTTCATTCTACAAAATATGGAGAAATACAAATTCCAGTTGAGTTTTTAGTAAATGAGCGAGCAATGAGTTCTAAACATTATTTTATCAGTAAATTTCATCTTAAAATAGGTATTCAGTTTATCGTTATATCTATTAATTATTGTGAAAAATTGTTCATTAACTTGTTTGAATTCTAATTGAACTACCCCAATATCAACAAGTCCCTTACTCGATTCATTCGAAATAAACAAAGGAAGCAATAATACTCATTCAAATTTATTAGCCGAGTATCTTTTGTTGTTGTATATTTGATGTGTGCTTAAAATTCGAAAGGTGCATTGTGTACCAAAATGTAAACTATTTTATGTAAATCGAATCATGTTAAATTGAATCATAATAAAGAGATTCATTCAATATTTTTAACAGATACTTGCCCCCATTATCTAGATAAATTGTTAATATATCCTCAATTTATTTATTATATGAAGAAATACAAAATTCAGTTGGGTTTTAAGAAAATGAGCGAACAATAAGTTCTCTCTTTGAATTGAGAACAGAAGGAGTTGAGCAAAGAGATATAGTTTCTCCATCATTGTTCAACTGCATCTTGAAAAATGGCGAAACAAATAATCGAAAATTTAATTGATCAACTTATCAAGCCAGGTGAGTCGTTGACCTTCCAATTTTAGCTTGAAACACTTGCTTGAGCTTCGAACAGATATAGCAGAAAAAGTGAATCTACTAATGTGAGAAAATTTAGTATTAAAGAGTCTCAAGTTAACTCCGAAGTTTTTGGACTTAGTGAGGGCCTATCTTGTATGTTTGTACGTACCAAAGTGACATTCAATGCGACGCTTGAGATCTATCGTGCTCCTTTTTCTCCACTAAGCTTCTGAGAAAAGTTCAGAAACTAGTAGCTCCTTTAGGCCCATTTTCACTCCAGTTTAGGTAAGTGTCCATCTTTTATCCAGTAGGCTT
This sequence comes from Galerucella calmariensis, assembly GCA_910591675.1. Taxonomy (NCBI): domain Eukaryota; kingdom Metazoa; phylum Arthropoda; class Insecta; order Coleoptera; family Chrysomelidae; genus Galerucella; species Galerucella calmariensis. The sequence continues at coordinate 10,989 of CAJUYG010003592.1, read as the reverse complement.
CTAGGTTCTGTGTTCTAGGATTCTGTATTGCTATCCGCAATTCCACAAATCTACATTCTTCTTGCTCAACTAGTATCAGCTTTTTGAGGTTCAGGCGACAATCTGCTGTCAAGACACCTGTTAAAGCTCTTATTGCAGTTTTACTCTGGATTCAGCATTCATTTGATCTCGCTGGGTTTTCAAAAAATATTTTTGAAACTTGAATTTTGAAAAATTGTTTGCGAATGAAGTTGTATTGGAAAAAATAGAATATATACATGCACAAAGATGAAAATACAACTCCGTCGGAAGACCTTTAAAAAAATTGAGTTATTCCCGTTGGTCGAAAATTTTGAGCTTTCTGATTACTATGAGATCAAGCACAATGAGAATTGTTCCGTTGAGGTGCCTAAATCTAGCAAAAAAATCCAGACCATCATATTTTCCGGGGTTGTCAATGATTGAGTATGGCCTTCTTTTATAATTTTAAAATAATTTCATCTTCATTGCTTCTCAATATAGTATAATTCATTGCAAAATTTATTTAACCCAATGGAAAAGAGAACAATCTGACCTAGTATCATAACAACCATTATATCAATAGTCTTGTGATAAAGGCTAAAAAGGGGGTCAATCTTGGTATGAGAGATAATAAGCTGTAAACAAGTATAAACCTACATTTTAAAAATGTCTCAAATGTCTCATAAAATCTCGTGTCCGCGTCTTAAGATATAAAAAGTCCAGAAAATCTCGCTTCCGGTGTGTCTAATGCTATTTGCGTATATTAATAGAGTTCCAAACATTCTTTCACACTAAATTGTTTTTAAGATACACGACAGAGAGTGCGCTGAGCTTATCTGTAAACAGCATACTGCATGGTCAATCATTGGTACAAGTCTACAAAAATCATCGGAGGTCTTCAAAACACGCGCGATTTTTGGAGCACGACGGCGAAGCCGGAGTAAATAGAGCAAGTGTTCTAGAGACCAGTTATCCACGGATACTTTACGCTATTTTTTTTATTGGTGCACTTTAAAATTATAAATACTGGTTTCTATTAGTACTAAAACAACAAGAAATGGAAATAAGAGCTGATAATGTGAAATGGTTAAATTCGTGATGCTACATCATTATACCTTGCGTCGACATGGAAAAAAGAATAGACAATAGACAGACTTGCATTTTGTTTTCAAGATTTATTGTTGTTACCGAAGTGCATAAAAGTGAAGTCTGATATCGATTTTCAAGTAGTAAATAACAAAAATATGTGCTTCAATTTAATATTAATATCTCAAACAATACAACCTGTACTTTTCATTTTCATTTATGAAATTGTTAAATAGGTTTTGTTCAAATAAAGGTTTTGACGTTACAAAGTACTACTGTCAGATCAATAATAAAAAAATTGTCATTTAGACCTTCTTGCTCGGGTTGTTGATGTTGCCATGGTGACTAATATATTAAAATTATATAATAAATAATTATATATTAAAAAAATATATTATTTTGCATAATTTTTATTGCTCAAACTTTTAAACTAAAATATACCCCTCCAAATATATGAAAATTGAGTTGGCATCTTGTTGTCTATATATTATAATAATATTCTAAAATCTGAGAACAGCATCAATTATCTTTGTTACACACAATTCGTCACGTCTGCCAAGCTCAATAGAATTGGATATTGCAAAATGAGAGTACCGATCACGACAATAATACCACCACATCTGGAAGGATTTCTGAATGAAATATCTTGCAATTTCAAGAATTGTTATGGTTCACGCTGTAAATGCAGAAAGTCGCACCTGCAATCTTTTCAGGCTTGTGGTCGGTGTAATGTATGAGCTTGATTCAATGATACACCGTATCAGAGCGATCCCAATGAAGACCTACTGCGGATCTATTGAAGATCTGGTGACCAATATCCTCAATGACATGGATGATGATTATAAATTGGATATTCTCCAACGACCGGGAGACGAAAGCAGAAAATTAGGACTCATATTTTTATTATTGAAGTATTTGTAAAATATCCCAAAATTCAAATTTAAGAGTATCGATTAGATTATGGTTGAGTAATTGACTTATTAAACGAATATTTATTGGAACTAAAGGTTGAGAGAAGGTTGACCTTGCATTATGCTGTGAGAATCTAAGCGCTCTCCACCCTATCTCAAAAACAACTCCGTGTATGAAGGAATGTTCGAGACAAAAGCTGTGGAGAATATTTATGATGAATGCACATATCATTGAACCCACAGAAAGCGAGGTTTGGGAAAATTGATTTTTTTTAGTATGTAACCTCCAATATCCTAGAACGCGGACAACGGGATATCATGAGTCTTTCAAAATAACTTTGAAAATGGGAAAATAAAGGTGTATACGAGTTCAGAGCTTATTATCTTCCATTCCGAGGAGAGCTGAGTTTATGACCAACTAGCCTGTATGTGTATATGACGTATGTACAGAATAATTCATTATAAATCACCCACCCCCTATCATCGTTATTATTTTTAGATAAAAAAGTTTTGTATAAAAGTTGTTTAGTTACAGCTGAATTTTCTCAATATCCTATAAAAAATCCAGTACCATGCAAAATAAAGAGGATAAAAAAATAATAGTTCTTCTTTATGGGACACCCTGTATATTTTCACATTTTTGGAATGGTCTTTTTTTCTGATTTCAAAAATATATAGCCTTTTACCGTTTTTGAGTTATGGAATGTTGTAAATCTCAGTTTTAGTACCTAATTACTCTAATTATGGAAATAGTTATTTATATACAGGGTGGCGCACCGAAAACGAAACAGATGCATTTACTGGCAGATGATTCCTTTTTAAAAAAATCCCTCGGACCCGTCGATTTTGTTTTCGAGGGGGACACAAAATTGGCATAAAATCACTTTAACATTTGCAGCCCCTTAAGCGGGGGTGGCATCATCCCTAAAATCTTGAATGAAAAGGGGGGTCGAATGATCCATCATTTAAAAGGTCTTTCAACTCCCTTTATAATGATGTAAAATTCATGTATTCAATTCTGTAGTTTTGGAGTTTTATTGATTTAAAGTTTAAAGTAGACTTTAATAGGTACATCAAATTAGTTTGTACTTCTTTCAGAAGAAATTTGAGTAAAAGCATTTTCTTGATAAGTAAATGCTTTTATTTACTACGCCCATGGTTTATTAATAATAAAAATAGCAATTGAAGTGTCCTTTGTGACAAAAAAAGTTGTTTCTTGAAGAAAGATAAGTAGAGAATGCCACGTACTTATTTTAAATAGGAAATAGTACATTAGTTTGCGATTGATTTGACCAATCTTTGTTGTTAAAATATCATTTATTGCTTTTACATAAATTAACCATGGTATATTCCACGGCAGAAAGGGTTGAAATTATTGAAATATTTTTCGGAAATAATCAGTGCGCTAATAGAACAGCACAAATTTTTAATGAGCGACATGAGAACAATAATGTGCACCGAAAATATGTTGTAGAACTTGTAGCTAAATTTCGGGAAACTGGATCAGTCGCCAATAAAAAACGTAATATTGAAAATCCTATAAGGAACGAAGCAACAGAAGTGGGGGTTTTAGGGCAAGTTATTGTAGATCCTACATTAAGTACCCGCAAATTGCAAACTTCGTGTGGTGTTAGTCGACGTACTATCCAACGGATTCTAAAGGCACATAATTTTCATCCGTATAAAATTCACCTTGTACAAGAACTTAATGAAGACGATTTTGATAAGCGATTACAATTTTGTGAAGTTATGAGTGAACGAATTACAAACGATGAACAATGTTTATTTAACATTTGCTTTTCCGACGAATGTTCCTTTTTTTTAAATGGCGAAGTAAATCGTCATAATTGTCGATATTGGTCGGACTCTAATCCCAGAATTTACCATGAGGTACACACACAGCAGCCACAAAAATTAAATGTTTGGGCTGGCATTTTTGGCGATCATTTGGTTGGTCCTTTTTTCTTACCTGGAAATTTGACTGGTGAAATGTATTTGGAATTACTGCAAAATGCCATAGATCCTGCGCTAACAGATATAATTGAAAATCAGAATGATGGTCGATACGTTGAGAATATGTTGATGTTCCAACAGGATGGTGCCCCACCACATTACGCATTAAGAGTTCGGCATTATTTAGATCAGACCTTTCCAGGTCAATGGATTGGTAGAAGAGGTGCCGTTGAATGGCCCCCAAGATCGCCAGATTTATCACCTTTGTATTTCTTTTTGTGGGGTTACTTAAAAAGCAAAATCTATGCTACTCAGCCAACATCCTTAGAAGATTTGCGACAAAGAATTGTGAATGAGTGCCATCAAATTACTCCTCAAATATTGCAAAATGTCCGGCAACGTTTTCAGCAAAATCTTTATTATTGCATGGAAAGTAATGGTGGTCATTTTCAACATTTACTCGGCTGACAGGTCAGTTCATTCTTTATTTTTTAACAACTTTGCTGCTATGTATTGATCTCCTCTTACGATGATGTATTTAAACTTTAAATCAATAAATCTCCAAAACTACTGAATTGAAGTACATGAATTTTACATCATTGTAAAGGGAGTTGAAAGACCTTTTAAATGATGGATCATTCGACCCCCCTTTCCATTTAAGATTTTAGGGATGGTGCCACCCCCGCTTAGGGGGCTGCAAATGTTACTGTGATTTTATGCCAATTTTGTGTCCCCCTCGAAAACAAAATCGACGGGTCCGAGGGATTTTTTTAAAAAGGAATCATCTGCCAGTAAATGCATCTGTTTCGTTTTCGGTGCGCCACCCTGTATTAGGAGCGAAAAGTGATACATTATTACTTGAGAGTAATGGTCACCGGTAATTACTCAAAAGCAATAGTGTCACGTTTTTGCTCGTAATACATACAACATTTTTTGCAATTACTTAATTGTAACTATAAAAAACAAATATAAAGTAGAATTCATGAAAACTTTCAAAATCTATCAATTCAAATATGTCTGTTTTGACTTTTATATCTGTCACTGTCAATACAATTGTGTTTGTAGTATCGAATGTTATGGGCGACGAGCATTTTTCCATTTTTTACGCACGGCGAGCGTAAAGTAACTCTCCTCAAGAAACGTGAACTTGTCGTTGTCAATGGCGAGCGAAGAAGCCTACTTTTCAATGTGATTGTAGAAAAAGATAATTTATTGGAGTAAGCTATGAAAATGACAACTGATAAGTTTGACAATTGAAATTTTTCATATAAAGTCATCAAAATGGTTCTCAGTAAGGAAGAAAAAGTCAAAATATATACCTATGCAAAACAGAAAACAAAGATTTATTTGAGAGAATTTATAAATAATAGCTTTTAATAGATATTCGAGATGTCCACTATTATTGTAAATGCATGATTGATAACACCTTATATTATTTATGATAACATTCCAGATAACTTCATTATTTTCATTTAGTTTGTTAATTTCAAGTTGAATCCTTGCTTCAATCACTTGTATATTATTATCATTAATACAACCTTCCACCTCTCTGTAAAACATTTTAATTACTCCATTAGAAAAATTTCAATTATAAAATAAGTATTAGTTATCATTTTCATAGCTTACTTTGATAAATTATCTTTTTCATATTCACAGTAATTACTAAAACTCAGATTTTCAACATTTCATAACTCAAAAACGGTACAAGGTAGGGGTTATTATATTATATATTTTTGAAATCAAAAAAAAGTTCATTCCAAAAATGTGAAAATATACAAGGTGTCCCATTGAAAAAAGAACTATTATTTTTTATATACCCTTGAATTTGCACGCTACTGAACGTTTGATGGAATATTAAGAAAATTCAGTTGTAACCAAACAACTTTTATTTAAGACATATGTTTCTAAAAGTAATAATAGTAACGATGATAGGAGGTGAGTGATTTATAATAAATAACCCTGTACCACTGAAGCAATGAAAATATGTTTTTCATTGGTGAACCATTTTACCTATTTAAAGCACGCCTCAGCGTGTTTAAATCGTACTTAAAAAAACGCGCGTGTTTTAAAGTTACCGTGGCAACATCAACAACTCGAGAAACGAAGTCTAAATCTATGGTCTAAATCATGTATAAATGACAATTTTTTATTATTGATCTGACAGGAGTAGTTTGTAACGTCAAAACTTTTATTCGAACAATTTTTAACAATGTCAAATTCATAAACTAAAATGGAAAGTGCCGTTGGTATTGTTTGAAATATCAACATTTCGATTTCTCAAATCTTAGGAAATGGTATTTAAATTAATACTATTGACATTAACAGAACTCAATTAGGTTGAACTTTCATCAAAATACAAATTAGTTTATGTTTTTCTCATCTCCATGACAGCGCAAGGTATACATCACGAATTCAACCATTTTTCATTTAGTTCTTATTTCCATGAATGATTTTCATTTCTTATTGCTGTAGTAGTTATAGACCAGTATTTATAATTCCAAAGTGCACCAATAAAAAAAATAGCGTGCTCTATTTCGAGCACTCTGACTTCGCCGTCGTGCTCAAAAATCGCGCGTGTTTTAAAGACCTTAATATCCACTTATACTTTAATATACCATTTTTTCAAGACCGACCAGAAAGTATACACATTATGGACAATTTTTCGTCCAGAAAATAATGTTTTGCCGATCAAGACCGGAAAATGGACGTCAGGGACCGGAAATAGTAATTTACGTTACAAGACCGTTAAGTTAAGTAATGTTTTTCAGGTAGAGACAAGCATATTCGCTCTTTTATAATACAATCTACCTTGATTTCGTTACTATGGTAACAACGTTTCGATATATTGTCTAGTGATGACAGTTCGTTGATTTTCAATTTGTCGTTTATGTCATACTATTTCATCTGGTTTTAGTTTTGCTAATCACTTTGTTATGAAAAGTGAAATAAAGAATTGAATGCATATCGAAGTGTCTTCAAAAATATATTGTACGTCACGCACCCGAAAATAAATGTTTTTTCAGGTCTCACCAAGCTTCCAGGACTCACCTATGGCTCGCCCTGGAATCTGCTTGTCTCGACCTGAAAAACACTACTTTCCGGTCTTGTAACGTAAATTACCATTCACAAGCTACTACATAGGATCTAGAAGATTCTCTGAATAGACCAGGAACAGCCTAGTCTGCTGAGAGTTTTGAGCTCGTACACAAAACACGGATTGTACTAAATAAAAATAATAATAATAAATGCATACTTAAATGATTCCACCGTACATCTGACGAAAATCTTCAGAATATTGCTTCTAACTCTTACCTGAAAAAAAATTAGCTGTTAGTAACTTGAGTAGGTATCATGGAGTAATTAGAAAAATTCAATCATTACTAGAGGGATTGTGAATGAATTTCCAGGAGAATCTTTATTAAATTAAGAACCTTTTTGCACTTCATTTCCAGTTGAACATTTTCTGATTTTCTCGATATCCTCGAGACTCCGTATTATTGCACTGTATAAAAATTGAAAATCTTCATTATAACGTCTTCCGTTTGATGAAGTTACTGAAATAGCGAAACACATCACAAGTTTGAGTTGAACATAGGTTCAAATATAATGAAGATTTAAACAAATTCAACTGTTTCATTTGATTTTGACAATATTGCTAAATTTAGAAATAGTTAGAAATTCTTAAATTAGAATTTTCCACTAAAATCAACCCCTACACTTTATTTACAGTATCTAAAACACACTCCATACAGTTTTAAGTAGTTATTGTACAGGATATTTCAACAATCGAGAAAGCAGCTATGAAACAGATGAAACAATGTATTCTCGAATAGCTGATTTTGGCGATTTTCGACCTTGAATATACAACGACGTCCACACGTTGACAAATATGACTTTTGAGACGACATTTGTAGTAGGTACCAAAATTGAGCTTTGCACAAAAGTTCAGCTTATTCCATCAGATTCCGAGATGAGATCCCTGGATGAGATACGATCAATCGCTTTGAATCTGATGAAAATGATAATATTCCAAGAAATAACGTTGCGCTAATATTGGGTGTAATATTCTTGTAGTGCTAATCGAACATCATGGTGACTCTCAGGCTAAGCAGGTCGGCGGGGGCTGCATCTCTGTAGTTAGCTCTAGAGATGCTCACAAAAATTTGAATGAATAGTACAAACTGGCTGGCTGCCTATGGGCTTGTCAATTTTTTCGAATTTTGGTTTGCGGTTGGAGATGAAGATGTCACAATTTTCAAATTTCCGTTACTGGAAGACATGTATTGATTGTGATTTTAGTGTCCTATTCAGCCCGGGACAAGGCTCTCAGAGCTTCTGGACGGAGAACATATACCTTGCACTGACGAGGCGTAAAAACGCCGAAACTGTTCTGCAAGTTATGCTGTCCCTTCTTATTGCAAAGCAGAATGGTTGGTCAACTCTCGTAGATCATACCGATTACTAGTGTAATAGTGTAATTTAATGTTTGTCAGTGCCTGAAGCCCAGGAAGTAATTGATTTTTCTTAGTTGAACGGTAACTATTTTCGAAAAACATTTTTCGAAACCTTGCGTTAAAATAATATATTTATTCTTCGACATCTACAAGTTTTGAGTATTGACCAAACAACTCAATATCTGATGCCACATTGGTTAAATTGCTGTGGAATAACATAACTACTGTTTTATTTGTGTTTACATACAAATCATTCTCAGTGAGCCACGATTCCAATAATTTAATGATACTATGCATTTTATCCATCGTCTTTTCCAGATTTTCACCCTTCGCTGAAAGTATAGTGTCATCACTCATCAGTGAATGAATTTAAAACTCATGGAATATCACAGAACTCAGCAATATCATCAACATATAAAATAATGTACTATTCCTCGAAGGACTCCAAACTTTACACAAGAAGTTTGCTGGACTGATATTAATTCACTTTCACTTGGTTGTAACGATTTTTCAAGTACCATTCTTGGACCTTTCCAAGTATACCACATTTTTTAAGTCCCATGTCTTCATGGTAGGTTTACTTCGGTATATTTTTGTCCCACCCTCTACGAAGTTTCACACCTACAAAGTTGTATTACCGGATGTGACACTCCCTCCTCAGAAACATTTTATTCACTTCAAATGGCTGTCAACATTGTCGGTTTCATTAGCCTATAAATTACCTCCTTGACTGGATTATAAATACCATTGACAAACAAAAATGTTATTAGGGTTCAAATTATGCTTCAGCCTAATTTGGCCCACAGTGTAAAACTTGTAGGACACTTTGTTAAAAATCAAAATCGTGTAAAGCATCAACAATTCTCTTCCTGTTTTCAAAAAACATTCAAGAAGCTCTCACTCAACTCTAATGGTTGTGGATACGTATATCATTTTCCAAAGCAAACATTTATCGTACAGAGCTATTACAGATTTCCGTATCTTGCTACGTCTGTCATAGAACTAATGCAAACACTGTGAGAAACGTACACTTTGTCACTTATTTAAATAAACTACACGAAAAGCAAGTAGTGCATTTCTCTATTTGGAGAAATTCCTTCTCTATCTGTTGGGAAGTAATAACATGAATGTTGGTTGCATCGTATTTAAATCAGTCCGAGAGAATAGACTCTAAGCACGAATTGGAAATCAGTTCCGGATTTTTATTCAAGTCAAACTGAAAACCAATTGCGAAAATATATTTTTATTATACTCATCTGAAAACACCCTGTTTCCATCGGTTTTCACAAAGACGTAAAGGTGGCATTTTCAGAACAGCGCATTGAAAACTTTTCCTATTTCCGAATATTATTTATTTATCCATTTATTTATAACACTTCTCTGGAAGCAACAACAACATTATAAATATATTTAGGAATCGTTAGTACTAATAGTAACATATATTGTACAATTTGTATCATTGCAGAAGTTTAGTCCCTTCGGTATTCCATTCTTTAGAACTGAAGATCTTGAGGTAGACGGTCGGAAGATGTTTCGATTTCCCTGATGGAATGTCGCAGAGCTTGTATTTTGTAAATGAGAGGAGTAAAGCAATTTTTGTGATGACATGACCCACCAAAATCTGTTGACGTTATCAAATGTCTCACTCTTGTGAATTTCAACATTAGCGGCAGAAAATGCATATGAAAGTTTACATGATTTCAACGCTGAACGACTGAAGTACTGACCGGAGTTGAAGTTGAACTGCACTCAGAGTTCTAACAGGGATCCTACCGGTACATTGTCGCTGAATGTGCAACTGAAAATGCTCAAAGTGGTAAAGGAAGAAGATTAATTCTGTGGTATGGGAGAAGAAACCACCATCCACGTGCTTGCGAATTGCACAGCAATTCAAAATCCTAGGGTACATCTATAAGATCACTTGATAGATGAGGGATATTTGGTTGAAGCCTGCAGGTAACCCAAAATTCCTCCGGAAAATAGGTCTAGGGGAGCTACTAGTATTTGAGACTTTCCTCAGGTTCTAAGTAGAAGTGAGGAGGCGCAGATCTCCCAGGTCTTAGTGAATGTCACCACAACAAACATATCCCAAAAAGGGCATACTTGAATCTTGATATTTGAATTACCCCATATAACATTGTAATAAAAATAATTCATACTACTGACAAATATCAATTAAAACATTTTTGTCCAATCTCCTGAATTTTCCTTGTCGTCATTCAAATGTCCCCATTTTCATTGGGGTCGATATAAAATATCGACGTGTCTATTTCCAGCAACGCTCCTCTTTCTACGCCAATGAGCACATAATTGTCACCCTTTGGTGGATTAATAACGTACTATGGAGCTTTTCTGTTCAGCTACAAGATTTTACAGAATTTCCCGACGCTTGTCACGATCCTCGAACGAAAAATGTGCAACACGTGTGTGAATATATGTGTGTGTTCGAACCGAAAAAGGGACCTTACCCTTCATTGGTCCTGATCGTTGTCTTGGAACGATTTTTCTGCATCCCTTAGAATTTCTTTTTGGAAGATAAGAGGCGTTTAAGCTTTTTAGAAGCTCTGAAAGTTTTATCAAAAAAA
>CAJUYG010003591.1:0-20613 GCA_910591675.1 Galerucella calmariensis | reverse complement strand
TAAATTTACAAGATCTTCAAAATCAAATTATACAAGGCTGTAATTTTATTCCCAATACTCCTGGTTTCTACAATCCATTAGACACCCAACAAACACTTTCAGGAGGTGCACATTTTGAACATTTGTTCAGAAATTTTTAATTTTATGTTCATGAGAAGGGCATAAAAGAAGCTGGAGATAACATATTAAGATAAAAAATGGAGAAACTGGTAACATTTACCTATAACAGAAAATTAATAAACAATTTGAGTCAATTTCCATTACATTTTATCATGAAATGCATCTAAAACATCTTAATTTGTTTTTAAATGCAATAGAAACTTCCAAATGGATTCATAAATCACAATTACCTATTTGGACAAGATGAATATCTCCATTGCTAACTTAATACATTAGAGCCCCATTTGATTAATATTTATTCAAACATGAAAGACGTATATGGAGGTATGTCTCCTATTATATTATTCACAAGAATTACAGGTAAGGTAGAGAAAAATATAGTGTATTACTTGAGCAAAAACAGTAACTTTTAGGTGTATTGAATTTGGAAATAAAAGATCGTTTTGGGAAAAGCTATATGACACCTGGTAAATATCCCACACATATGATTGTACCAGTAGTGTATCTGTCAATTATTGGTTACGATTTATACCATCAAAGAATTAACTTAAGACATTCTAATTATGTCACTGGTGTACTTTTAATAGGAGTTATTATTACCTCAGGGTCTAATGTACTTGCTTCATGTGTTATATGTTTAACAAATAGATTGAAGAAATGGCATATAATAGGTATAAATATATAAATAAGTTGAATTATTATAAGTGCCCTTTGTAGGTGTATTCAAACAAATAGCAGCATTGGATGAAGATTATATATTGGTACATGATTATTCTGAATCATTTAATTACCAACTTATCAATATTTATTTGAGTTTTGCTTATTTCTTTGTTTATGTGCTTCAGTTGATTACCATTAACAGCAAACATAAAGTTATCAATGCTGAAACATTTTTTATCATCGCATTTCCAACAATTTTTAGATATATTAATGAGTGTTTTTATGTTAATATTGTGAAAATCATCTTTATAAAGGCTAGAATTCTCAATGACGCATTAACATCATTATTTGATGACTCTTCGGGAAATCAAAAAGGAAAGATATTACTTGTTGAAGGTTAGTACATCTCATTTAAATCAGGGCTGTCCAGCTCACTTTTGTATGTGATGCCACTGGCGACAGATAGAAGGTCGCAAGGACTGGATATCAAAACAATAATCTACTGAAACTCTCTAATAAAGTTGCATATAAAGTATTGATAGTGTGGCCCTCCAAACTGCATTTTTTTTAAATGGCCTCGGACACTTGGACATCCCTGATTCAAATTATTTACCTCTATTAACCTGATACTATATTTTTGGTCATTGTGCAGAACACTGGCTTCTAAATTTTGATGAAACATATACCTTCAATTTTTTTCACAATGCCTACATCAATAGATAGTCCAGTAAATGAAGGGACAAAGCTCCTGAAAAGTCCCTGAAGACTTGACATTGGACTCAATTTGTAGGTCACAGCTGGTGTTTTCAAACGAGAAAAAACTTAACGCGCTTGAGTTTATGGAAGGGTGGGAGAATGGCCCCCTAAACCCTGGAAAATGGGTTTCTCGCTAATATCGGGCTCAATATGCGAATTAGAGAATTTCTCTTCAGATAAAAAATGAATATCGTCTTATTATTTACAGAAATGGTCCCTATAATTTTTTTCGAAAATTCGATAGTTATCGAAATAATGAGAACCAAAAGTCTCCTCATTTCAGCTGCTGATGCTCTGCCTGTAGAAATTCTGCTGTATATGCATTAACTTGTAAGCGGGCGCACGAATTGTTCCATAACTATGCAAGAAATTGACATTTCCCGATTATTCAAAGCTCATCGCAATGGGAAGACCCGTAGCTATCATTCCATGTGACTTGCAGCAAGTTTTTTCACAAGATTTTGAGACTATTTCATTAATTTGTTTATATTTTTTTAAAAAATAGTCTTTTATCCTATTTTTTTTATAATGGAACTGTGCCCAAAGTGAAGTCTTCAGCGACTTTCCAAGAGCTTTCGATATTTTCAGGTGTTCAGTTACTGGACTAAGATACTTTTTTTGTTGCTGGCCTTCAAATTTTGTAGCACAGACTTCCAAAGTTGCAGTTTTTCAATTTACGTGGCCATCTCTTCAACTCTGTATACCTTCATCAATCATTTTCCTTGCCCCACTGATAAATTTTTTGTATTGAAAAATTTGATTTAATACCAAAAAACAGGTTCAGTTTCTGTTGCCTGACTGAAACTTGCAGAAAAGCCAGTCAAGTCATATTATATTATATTAATAAGTTTTCTGCAAAAACTGACTCAAAATACAAGATAATGCACTTTGATCTGTGTCAGTTAGTCCTTAGTGAAATGTAGGCACCTACATTTTTTGTAAAATAGCTTTTGCATCATTTTTTTAAATTTCATTGAAATAGTGGATGATTAAGAAATCTGACAGCACTAAATGTAAGATTTTTTAGCTAGAGTTATTATTTGGAAATCTATAATTTTGGGCTTTTTGAGACTATTTTTTCAAACTTTTTCACCCACCTAGCACCTCTATTCACTCCCTATCTTGTAAAGTAAGCTTTTCTGTGAGATTTAACTTTATAGGTACACATTAAGTAATTATTTAAAAGCAATTCCTAAAGGTTGCCACAAATGGAGAAGCCACAATTACCATATTTTTTACTGTAGATTATGGAAAAGAACATAAATCCAAGTTGGACAAGCTGGAAAACTTGATGAATATTTATAACAAACTTATAAAAATTCTAACATATATCAACAAAACATTTTCTATCCAAATTTTTGCAACTATCAACAATCTATTCTATAATATTCTATTTCTAGCATTCAATTCCTATCATGAATTCAAGGTAAGAAAATAAGTAATCTTACAATATTATAATATTGTATAGCAAACATTACTCATATTTTAGATACAAAAAAGACCTATATCTTCACTGAGTTGGATGGGATGCTTAATATTAGTTGGTGTTGAAATTATATGGATAATGACAACTTGTCATGTAACAACAAAGAAAGTAAAAAGTTTATTTAAAGGTACTTATGGAAATATTTTTGTTAAAACTTTTTTTAGCTTCATCAGACTGGTTCAATTATACATAAAATCCTTGGTAAAAAGGAATTAACTACTGATTTGTGGACCAAAGTAATAAGTGTATTATAAAAAAAATATATTTTGGTTATAGTTTATTTTTACTTTGCAGTTAATGATATTTTCCCAGCAAGTGAAGATTTCCAATTTTAAATTTTTAGCCATGGGAGTGATAGAACTGAATGCTGCTTTAATATTTACAGTAAAATATTAAGAATTTGTCAATTTTATATTAATTTCCCATATGTAATTTGTTTTAGTTTATTAGTGGAACATCTACTTATCAACTAATAATGATTCAATATGAAGAGGGAGTTCAAAGTCAAAATTGTAATTTAAAAATCACTTGAGCAAAGATATACCTACTTATGTTCAAGCTAATAAGCCTATGTAGAAGGCAGTACAGTTAATTAATAGTTTTAGTCTTAAGTATGTTGAATATACTCACTTTTGAAATTGATTTCTGTTTTATTAAATGTGTCCAAGATAAAATGGCTTTTTTAAATTCTTCAATACTTCTTAGCGGAGTTTCAGTTCCCATTACAAAATAGGTATCTTTCTAAAAGAAAGAAAGATGTATTCATTCTACAAAGAAAGTACAAAACTTACTTCTTCAAATCCCATTAATTTCAAACACTCTATTCCTCCATTGATAGATAAAATTGTGTTGGAAATTCTGACGTTGGACTTCTGTAACGTTCGGATTTTTAAATTTGACGGATCTTTTAGAATGTTATCTGCAATTTTACACAAGATTCTGATTGTTTCTTCATATTTCTCTGGAGTATTTTTCTCCAACTTTGCAAACGCATCTTGATAGCTCATGTTTCAAACTATCTAAGCAATACTATTTATATAGAAGCAAATGATATCAAATCAGATAATAAAACTATACGAATTATAAAATAAAAAATCTAACAAAAATACTAGTCATTTGTAGGTATCTTTGACTTTGACGTTTGCTTTGTTTGAAATATGATTATTTTAGGTTAGGTTGTGGTAAGCCTGCCGAGTGTCCTAACATTTTGTTGAAATTTAAAAAATTATGAACACAAATTAATTAGTATTGATTATTACAGAAAAATTGTGGGAAGCATTTGATCTCTAGCTGCGAAAGTGTTGTTGAGAAGAAGCTTGAGTACTGGATATTTATGTTAATGTGATATTGACTGAATTTTGTTAACGAACCTTGGAACTATAGCCATATACAGATACAAAATTTTATTCAATTTGTGATTGAAGATGATAGTTTACATCTGCAAAAGTTAACATTAAGGTTTAAGACAAATTTGTAACAATGATAAAAGCTATTCTAGTCTTCAATAATCATGGAAAACCTAGACTTTCCAAGTTTTATCAATATTTCGTAAGTAATTTTAATTTTATAGGTTAGATAGAAGTAAACCCATCTCACCATTCTCACCATATTTTATTAAATTTGTAAATCCCAGGGTGAAATATTCATATTCTCTTACCATTTTTAGGCAGAAGATATGCAGCAACAGATAATAAAAGAGACATTTCAATTAGTTTCCAAGAGAGAAGATAATGTCTGTAATTTTCTAGAGGGTGGAAGGTATTTCTATATTATTTACTTATATTTACCTAATCAGTATTATTGTGAATACTGTTTTTAATAATATAAATATCGTTTGTTTCAGTTTGATTGGTGGTAGTGATTATAAATTAATATATAGACACTATGCCACATTGTATTTTGTCTTCTGCGTAGACTCTTCTGAGAGCGAATTAGGAATTTTGGATCTTATTCAAGTTTTTGTTGAAACATTAGATAAATGTTTTGAAAATGTATGTGAACTGGATTTGATTTTTCACGTTGATAAAGTACATTATATACTTAATGAACTTGTAATGGGTGGTATGGTTTTAGAGACAAATATGACTGAAATACTTACACGAATAGAAGACCAAAATAAAATGGAAAAACAAGAGGTGTGTCTCGTACATTCCAATAAAATATCTCTCTATTTACATGTTATTTAATATTTTAGGCTGGCATTGCTGCAGCTCCTGCAAGAGCAGTTTCTGCAGTGAAGAATATGAACATTCCCCAACAAATAAAAGATATAAAATTACCTGATTTACCGCAGGCTATTAAAGACCTGAAATTCTGACCTCAAATTGGAAAACAATTCCAAAACATCCACATTTCTTCTTTTCATCTCCCATCCGATTCTAGATCACTTCTTGAAGAACCTTCTTCTGTTAAATACACTTGATATATATTCTACCTACAGGGTAATTATGCTAGATGTAGTGAAATAATGCAGTTATTAGTGTTAAGACAAATTTTGTGGAATTTAACGATATTGTGCAATATAAACATACACTTGTTAAGATCCATATTATTTATAAATATTTGAAATGTTATCCAAAAAATGGCCGGTTTTCGTCCAATGTAGGTTATTTAATGAATAAAATTTGTTATTAAAACCATTAATTAGATTGATTTAACTCTTAGTTAGTATAATAAATATTCCTTTACATATATAATTGGTATTTTTTATTCAAAAATGACATGAATATATGATTCTTAGAATTTTTTGTTTTACTTACACACAAAATTGTCAATTTTTCCCAATGACCGAAATTTGAAGAAACTACAGGGTGCGATTGAAAGGTAGGACGAAATTTACACCTAATATACATGAAAGGAATAAGATGTAATCTGAATTTATATAAATGCATACCATTTTTTTCAATTCAAAAGGATCTTACGGCACTTACAGCATACAACATTGAAATGCTAAGTAAGTACATCCTTTGGTAGTGCGTCTTACGTACTTTTCTGTACACCCTTGAGTCCAGTCCAATTATATCTGGTGTGTGCTGTTGTTAACCTAACATCCTGACATATCACAGACATCTATCGATAGAGTCTAGAGACCTTCAATTTTCTTAACAGCATTGGCATAGAGTATATACAGTGCTATTCAAGAGTTCAAGAGTCCCCTCCCCCCGTCGTATCTTTTGAACGGCTACACTTACATTAATAAAATTTGGAGGGTGACAATAAAGTGTTGTAAACTTCTTTACGAATGGTAACAGGTGACGTAATAGTAATAGATGACGTCACAGTGCCACTCTGGCCAATAATTTTAAATAGGACCTTATGGCAAGTGATATCTCGTTTGAAAGGCATTGACATTGGCTACATAGCATATTAATTTTGTTTGGGTTTAAACTGATTTTGACAAATAAATTGAATAAATACCAAAATTATTATTTCACGTAGGTACCTTTAAATATTGAAGTCCGCCACTGGTTAGTTGTCAAAAAAATTGACGTTTTTAATTTAATAGTATTTGTTGCTTTGCAAAGTTTTTCTAAATAGCTTAAATATTTAATTTTATTATTGTTTAACAAGACGTTTAAGAGTTTACTTAGGCAAAATGGTACTTACTGAAGCCGACAAAGTAGCAGCTATTTTAATAATTGGTGAATCTAGAAAGAATCTCCATGAAGCGGAACGTTTATTTAATGAGAGATACCCAGATAATCTCGAGAACTTATTTGGGGGAGCTTCTTCACAAGTTTGAAGCAACAGGTAGTGTTCAAGATGAAGATGCCAAACGATTTGGTCGACCAACATTTGGTGATGATAAAAAAATTGATATAGTTGCTGAAATGGTAGTAAACCCCACTTCCTCTTCAACTAAAGTTGCGTCTATGGGTGAAGTAAGTAAAAGTACAGTAGGTACAGAGAGTGTTGGCTAAAAATAAATTTCATCCATACAAGTTAAAAATGGTGCACCACCTTTCGGATGACGACCCCGACAGAAGACACGAATTCTGTGAATGTATGGCAAATAAAATTAGTCAAAACCCACATTACACAAAAACAATTTGTTTTAGTGACGAAAGTACTTTTTGCCTCAATGGAAATGTGAATACACAAAATGTAAGGTATTGGTGTGACACAAATCCTCACACCTTTCGTGAACAACATACACTCAATTTCAGAAAAATTGTTTGGGCAGGTATTTTGGGAAACCTCATAGTTGTTCCTGTCTTCCTAAATTCAAATTTAAGCGGTGAAGTGTATCTGGAGATGTTACAAAATGCAATTGAGCCGTTAATTCTTGAAATTTTGGAAAATAATCCAGATGAATTCGGCCATCTGGAAATAACATTTCAATAATATGGTGCTCCTGCATATTATGGTGCAGTGAGACGTTACCTAGATGAAGAATATCGAGGTAAATGGATCGGCCGGCGAGGTCCTATAGAATGGCCACCTCGGTCACCAGATCTGACACCATTAGATTTTTTTATGGGGTACTTGAAATCCAAGGTTTATACTACGGCACCAGATAGCATTGGCGTTTTGAAAGAAATAATTATTGAAGAATGCAATGCAATTTCAGCTGACACATTCGAACGAGTACGACAAGAGTATTACCACAGTATACCAAAACAACCAGTAGTGCATCTCAGCCTCGCGCATCGCTTTTGCGCAATAATTTTATTTGGCCTTGAAACGGCTATTCGGGTTTAGATACGAGGTCCGTATTAACTAACAGTTCTACTTTTTGGACAGGGAAGGATTAGTATAATTCAAAGTTGTTAAATTTATGTTTCGAAGAAAATTTTATTGAGTAGATTAATGTTGTGAATGTTATATAATAAACAATTTGAACATGTTACAAGGAAAAAACTCTAGACAATTTAGAATCGGCTACAATAGCAAAACAAAGTGTAATAAAACAGAGGATATACTTATTGATTTTTATTAAATACCTAGTTAAATTTCATAATCCAATGATATTTAATTACAAATTAAGATTTAATTTCATTAAATATGACGCCAAATAATTAACTTACCATTATTATAATGTTAGAGATCATGCAAGGCCTATTTTTATTAAATTAGAGATTCTCCCAATACCTTGTTTATACATTTTGGAAGCTATCATTTTTGTGCATAAAAATAAACATATTAAGTATACCACTGGATCAATGATACACAACCATAATACAAAAACCTGATTAGACTAACAAAAATAAATCAGGAGGATACTGCTAGGGCTAGGCAAACAGAATTCTATTACTGTAAGATACAGGTATAACACTCTCCCAGTATTATGGAAAAATTTTACACTCAAGAAATTAAAATTTATAGTAAAACAGGCGCTTGTAAGGTAGGCATTTTATGAGATTGAGGAGGTATTCGATTTTGAATGGCCCAGATCTTCATATGAAGATTGATTCACTCTTTTAAATTAAATTAAATAAATAAAATTCCATTTTAATTGTAAAATAAATGTAATCATGTTGGATTTATGTAAATTAATTTTAAACTTTCAGTGTGTAATGACGTGTCTATAAACATGTTGTGTTTGTTTATTTATAGAAGTAACTGGCATAACATTGTATACCTTTTTGTAAAGATCAATAAATTTCTTGCTTTCTTTCTTTAACATCTTTTTTGAAATTTCTATATATGTGTATTTCTATTTAAGTGTATAATAAAATCGAGCTCTTATAAATAAATATATAATAGGTAAATAAATAAAACAGGAGGACAGGGAAATCTAAAAAAACTTATTTTTCATATACAAATATGATTTACTTTTACAGTTCTTTGCAGCACAAACACACCTGCTTTAACTTTATTCATCTTATTTGATTACTGTCACTCGAAAAAAAAATTTAATTAACACCACGCCACTGCTTACGCGAGTAAACCAAACTAAACTGTCCCTAAACCGGAGTAGAATATACGCCGTCCTTGCCGAAATTGAGAGGTTTCTAAACCGAAATGGCGAACTGCGCACAGCTGATGCGCGAAGTTGAGATGCACTACTGGTTGTTTAGGTATACTGTAGTATTACTGTCAGGAAGTAGACGGAGCACATTTCGAACACTTGCTATAAGAATCCATTGTTGATAATTTATTAATTAAATTTAAAAAAAATAATTTCAATTATTTTTGTATTTATTCAATTTATCCGTCAAAATTAGTTTAAACCCAAACAAAATTAATATCGCTATGTAGCCTTTCAAACGAGATATCACTTGCCATAAGGTCCTATTTGAAATTATTGACCAGAGTGACACTGTGACGTCATCTATTACTATTACGTCACCTGCTACCATTCGTAGATAAGTTTACAACACTTTATTTCCACCCTCCAAATTTTATTAATGTAAGTGTAACCGTTCAAAAGATACGGAGGGGGGGGAGGGGACTTTTGAATAGCACTGTATAGATATACTATGGCATTGGGAATGTAAGCGATACCCACGGTAAGCTGTGAGAAATTGAATAAATTCGACCCGCCTCCCAAAACCACCACTCAAAAATTATGTGGTTATGGTTAGGTTAGGTTCTATGTGAGTGGGGCCTTCTCGCCACTTCCACTGCGACCTTCGTTAGGTATATTGTGGTTCACCCCTAGGGATTACAATTCATCCCACAAGCCTGTGCTTCTGAAGTTCATGTATTTGGTGATACTTTTTTGAGGTCGTTCGGCTCTAAGGTACTAAAACCGAATATATTATACCTTACCCTACCCAAGGCTGGGCATGAGCAAACTATGTGCTCCGCAATTTCGTTCTCCAAATTACAGAACCTACAGTCAGAGGTCTGAACCAGACTCATCTTCTTTAGGTGGTAATTTAGTCTACAATGTCCTGTAAGCAGTCCCGTGAGTATGCGTAGGTTAATTTGTTCTACTCCATTCCAGGATCTGCTTATTTTTTGTACTTGAAGGGTAAAATATGAACGCCTTCGAGTGAGAGAGCCCCGGTATATCTGCCCAGTACGTGTAGGTTTTCCTCTCCGCCCAGGTATAGCTATCGTTGATCTAGCAGTGCTTTCCGCAATGCCAAAAAATGGTTCGGGTCCGATAAATAGAGTCTCTGATCCCTTTTTGCCAGAGTGTCGGCCTCCATTGCCATCCACTCCTCGATGCTCCAGCACCCAGGTCAAAATGACTCTGTTTCTCTTGTCTAGTATTTCAAGGGATTGTAGACAGTTATATGTCATCTTGGATTTTATCCTGTTCGAGCTCAATGCTTTAATAGCAGCCTGGCTATCTGACAGGATGTGTATGTTCTTTTTTACAACAGGTTGATTCATCAGCCCCCTTGCAGTCAGTTCAATGGAGTATACTCCAGTCTGAATGAAAGACGGTAGCGTACCTACCTGCAAAGGTTGGCTATGAAGTATTAAGTAAATGAGAGATACATTTTTGACGTGAAAGGAGAATATCCAGTGTCGATATTTCACCTTATTTTATTGCTGTTTAATTTTCAAGCAGGTCTGGAGGCGTGGTTCTAGCAAGTCTCAGTGAAGGATTTACAAATTTTCAAGGTATAGGCTGAATAGTTTTTGCCGCCCTTGCCTCAACAATTGTCATATCATAGGTACATTATTCTTACAATGCAACAATTTCGTTGTAATTGCAGGTAAAATAGTTTTTCGGTATATTTTTGAGCTAATCGAAGCTCAATCATATATGGGCGATGTAATGGGGTATTCCAGTAAATTATTAATTATATTCGAATAAAAATCGAAAACTTATATACAAAGCGTCCAGTTCGTAGCCTCCAACCAGTGGTAAGACTGGCATGTATGGGTTGTTAGTGGGAATAAGAGGGGCATATTTTTTACAATTTCGCTCTTTTCACTCATAAAAATAAGTGTGGGCAAAGGGCGCAGAGGCGAGAGGCCGATTACTAGTTGAGAGGCGGCGATGTAGCTGTTTTACTCTAGAATATGGGAGTTTGCTACTCTCGGAATGTGCAATGACAGGTAAGAGAGAAAAGTCATCGACAAAATTCGTTGCAGACTTCTAACTGTAAGACATCAGAAAACCATTATAGAAAAATCTTTTTGATTTTTATGAGGTAAAAAAAAGTCGTTCCCCAAATTTGCCGCCCCCAAAATCTGCCGCCCTAGGCTCGAGCCTACTCAGCCTGCTGGTAAATCCGCCACTGGCAAGTCTTCTTATGGTGGGGCCGTTGTTGAAAAGCTCTTCTACTAACTGATTTATATGATGCACAGTTCGTTCTTTGTATGACGCTGTAGCTTGATGGATTTCATCTCTGAAGAAAGGAATCTTTAGGTCGTAATGAATTGTTTGATTACTGACATACCATGGTGCATCCGCTATCGCCCTTAGCTGCTTTGACTGGAATCTTTGGATGATATTGGGCGACGTTGGCTTTGCACACCCCCATATAGATGAAGTCCATAAGTCCAAATAGGTTTGAGCATCGTGTTATGTAGGAGGATTTTATTGTGGAGAGATAGTTTTGATCGTCGACCTAGTAGCCAGTACATCTGTCAGAACTTAATGTCAAGCTGTTGTCTTTTCATGTATATGTGTTTCTTCCATGTTAGATGTTGGTCCAGATGGATGCCAAGATATTTTGTCTCTGATGCTGTAGGTATACATACGTTATCCATCCTTAAAGGTGGGTACTTGTACTGATTTTGTCTTGTTTGTTTTAGTTCGCCATTGTGTGTACCATTTATTGAGTGAGTTGAGGTGGTGTTGCATATCTATTTTGAGATGCTGTTGTATAGTCTTCGTCTACTGAAAGTATCGCCACATTGTCGACAAGGAAGCAGTTGTGTTATTGTTGGTTTCGGGTATATCGGACGTATACAGTAGGAAGAGCAGTGGACCTCTACAACACTTCCTTGTGGGACTCCAGATTTTATGGGGCATATGCTGGAATGCTGGTCATCGAATTTGACGGAGAAATGTCAATTGCCGAGGTAGGATTTGAGTAGAAGAAAATAGTTACTGGATAATGCATTTTCCAGCTTGTAGAGCAAGCCTCTATGCCAAACTTTATCAAACGCTTGGGAGATATTTAGGAACACAGCGTTGTGATATTTCTCTTCTTCAAGACATTATGATTTGTGATATTTGGTTAACTATTCGATGAACTTGTTGAGTGGTTGGATGGTCTTCGCGGAAGCCGAACTGGTGTTTTGGTAGTAGTGTTTGGAGATTATGGTCTGTGTGAATCCCTGCAGCACTAATCTTTCGAAGACTTTGCTTATTGTTGGAAGCAAGCTGATGGTTCGGTAGGATGTAGTTTCGTTGTGTTTAGTTCTTCGATACATTTTATTTGTTAGTTTCATAAATAAATTATTTAAAAATGACTTGTTATTTGAGGGAGGTGGAAAAATCATATGTATAACAGGGGGGTAAAGCCTTTTCTCCCCTTGAATGATAACTGCCATCCGCTAGGCATTATACAAATAGTTATTATTATAATAGGTAAAAGCATTTTTTTTACGACCACTATCGAAAGTCATCTTTTAATTGTGCCTTGAAAAGCAATTGCAAAGTTGATGTTTTCCGAAAGCTGTCGTAATTTTGTTTATTCACTTTAAAATATCCATGTAAAAAGGTTGTAAACCTGTTTGGGTATAAATAAATAAATAAATAAATAAATAAATAATTTGACATTATTGGCGCTCTTAAACAGAAAGTAACTTTGCACGCTTAATTTTATTTATGGATAAAAGAAAGGTAGTAGTTACTTTAATATAAACTGTAGAATAAAATATTTTAGTTGATTTTCTAATATGTTGAAGCATCCAACAGTATTTTCCGTAATAATTTAATGAGAAATAGGGAATTCTAGAAAATATCTGACATTAATGTAATAAGTGTTGCCTACGTGCATAGGTACACGAAACTGCAATCTGGAAGCTGCTAAACAAACAATGGCAATTAATTTTATTTTGATGTGATCGTAGAAAAAAATCCTGTGTGTATTTCGAGCAGAAAGTCCTTTGGTAGTTTCGATAGATACCTACTACTTTCTGCTTTTGATACACCAATAGCTATTTTTTTAAGTAGATTGAATGGACCCGAGAAATAACGCAGAAATTAATCATGCTGTATGAAGAAAACCGGTGCGTTTTTGACACAAAACATCAGTTTTACAGCATCAGGTATTCCCAGCAAGACATGCATTTTAGAATTTGAGAACCATTGAAAGAAATAATGGCTTCAATCACAGCGGAAGAAAGTCATAAATCTGCGTTCCCAGTTCACACATGAACATGGCATATAAAAATTCAATTCACTTTTTTCCATTGATGTTCTTCTTTGGGTGTAGAAAAATATTCAGCTTTTATTGTTTTTGGAATAATGTGTTATACAGAGATATAGTCAAATGCAGTCTTATCATGCGGGTCATACGATACAACAAAGACGTACCCATCGTTTTTATTTTCTTTTATTGCGTTTAATCATAACTATCAAATAAAATCCGTAAGTTGAATAAGACAGACTTATGCAATTTCGACGGGAGAAAAAAGGATATGTATTTAGTTTTCAGCGATTCTAAAAAGTTTTCACCAGAAAAGTTTTTATTTAAATGTCAGTTTTGTGAGTTTGACAATTCGAAGGGATAATATGAATAATAAGAAGCAATTTTCCGGTATTTTGCATCCTCAAGCAAAAAAAATGGTACTTAATCTGATAGATTATTTCGAGAATGAATAAAAAAGTGGAAATTCGTCAACCAGTGTGCAGGAAACATCAACCATAATTATTTTCTCCGGGTATATTTGTAATCTCACATTTTGGTAACCTCTGTGTCTTATGATTTGATACATATGACCTTTGAACCTGCACGATAAGCTCGTTTTTGACTATAGTACTGAAACTATAATGCAGACTTTGAAAAGTGTTAGCAATAATTAATTTTTTGTTAAAATCATTCTCCTCATTGTTGTATCCTGTCTACATATTTCTTGGACCACCTTAGCCAATAATCCTCAAACGTAGATATAGGTACCACACCAACAGTTTCACCTCTCCAACCATTTGCGAGTCCAAGTCTCTTCCTGTTGTTTTTTTGTGCGATAAGGTTCTTTTTGTCTAAGCATTATTAAGTAATAATCCGTAAAAAAAAATTTCATGTTTCTGTAATTTAGCAATTCTGCGTTGGCTTTTTTCATCCATTTGAAATACTTTAGATAATAGTCTCTTCAGTATTTCGCGATTGTTACCTATTATTTATTTAAAATAATAAGGCAAGATAAATTGCAACGGCGACTCAATGTGGAGAGCACCTCTGCAAGTGTGAATTCGGAGACCAAACTAATATCAGTTCATGGAGTAGTCTTACCCGCGGTTCGCGGGTAATCCTACTTTATTTAAGTTATTGAAGTTATATTGAAGTTAATGAGATAATAGATGAAGTTAAGAAACCAAATGAATTTAATAGGTTAATAAATCAAGTTAAGGAATGTAATTAAAGTTAATCAAGAAAGGTAAGTGGGCGCCACCCTGAATAATATTAGTCGACTTGTTTTTCGATCACCTCACAACTCTCTATCAACAAACCTGGAAATTCTGGAAGGTAAGGAATATGAACAAAGTTGTTAAATTTACAAGTTGTATAATGATTTTAAAATTAATATCATAGTAAATGAATGTTGTTTTATGTTGTTTACGTTGTTTGTTGTTTTACGTAGTTTTACTTTCCTTAGTTTTTTCGGACAGGTCCTAGGTGTTTGATGTTAATCCATGGGAATTTAGCTCATGGAAACTACCTCATAGAAACTACTTCATAGAAAGCTCTTCGTCCGGAATGTCACGTACAAATTGGCAGGTACAAATTGGCAGGTACAAAGTGCTAGGAAAGATACAGTGTATCAGCAATAGTTACATTTTTTTATGTAAAATTCAGGATATCTGCAGTAATTCGGCTTTCAATTGGTTACAGAAAATCATTTAAGAACGTGGTTCATAAAAAAATATCCTGTATTTTACTATTAAAAAACAAAAGAAGCAATAAAGAAATGTGATATGATACGATATGATATTATTAAGGAAATCTTATTTATTTCTATTCATCGAAGAGACAATATCTAAATAACATAAAAATTCTATTTTATTTTATTACTTATTTCAATCACAGAAGGCGAAAAAAATGTAATGTAAAATGTAATCCGGAAATATAATATTCTAGGTTGGTAATTAGATTGAATTAATTAATTAATTAAATATTTAATACATTTTTCAAAGACTTTAACTATATACATGTGAACCTTTTATCAACTGTACAAAAAAAAATTGAAAAACTATACCAAAGAACAAAAAAAAAACAATATCGCTGTATGTATGTATTTGGCACTTATCACTAGGAGGAAAAATATAAAAGCAAGAATCAGAAATGAAAAGCATATACGTGAATGCAACTTACCATTCACATTGAATGCACTTTAGAAAAAAAAGTTTTAGGTAAACCTCTCACAAGAAATTAAAATTGTTGACCTTATCGTCTCATGGTTCACAGGAAAAAGAAAGCTTATTCTTACTACTCGCTATTAAATTGAACCATGCGATGAGCAATCGACATACGTTGCATATCCCTTTCCTGTTCACATGCTCCGCTTCGAAAAAGAATTTACATATTGGTAGTGTGTTCTTAATTTCTCTCTCTATAGGAGAGAAGAATTGAAAGATTTGACCAATATCAGTGTATACTGATCCTCACCAACGGAGATTATCCGTCGCACATTGAATGTAAAAATTTGCCTTTCAGCGGTGATCGATGCTACAGGTTTTCGACGAGAAAAAGGACTGGCTACTCGCCGTCCGGTAAATATTTACATATTTCAATGATAGTAGCCAAATATAACGTTACACGATGCACATATGGGTTACAAGGCACCGACTTCAAAGTTAAAAACAATTGATAATTTTTTGATGATGGTATATATACCAAGGTGGTAAAGACTATTATTATTGACCGAACACCAAAATTATTTCGTGAGTGGCTTTGCCCCGAGCATAATAAGGTGCGTCGAGGCTTATAAATGTCTTCACCACCATGGTGTACCTATATACAATTTTTTCCACTACTGGCCAAATTGAAGATAAAAATTGAAAATAATTCACAAACGCTCCTCGAGAAGTGTTTACCTCGTCGTCTGACTGAAAAGTACTCTGGCAGTTTTCGATATATAATGAACGTACTCGTTATGTCATCAGCCATTTTCGTTTGCGCGCAAATTTTAAACTGATGGCATTCCCATTCAAATGATTTTATCTTCATGGGTAATTTCAAACAGCAAATATGTTAAAGACAATCTCCTGGGTATACAAAATTATGTTGCACAAGTTTTTGTCGAACTACTATCCCTAATTCTCAAAATATTTGAATTTGTCCATTATTGACCTATGTTAATAATAGAAAAAATTATTAACCACTAATCAACTTCTCAGTTGGCTAGAAGAAGCAATATAATAATTATCAACTTCACAGCTAGAAATGGAAAAACTATTTCTCAATGGAATTGAACATATAATTATCTATTAAATTGTTCTACGGAATATTTATTTTCTTTTTAATAAACTACGTAGGATGATATTGATTTACTTATTAATATTTGGACCTGCGATATTTAGTAGGTACGCTACTGTGTTTTTCAATGAAATGGCGGTTATATTATTTATTAGAATGATTTATAGAAAGTAATAATTTATATTTAATAGCATCAAACAATACGTTTTTTTTTAATACTAGCTGATTCTCTAGGCGCTAGGTATTTTTACAGTGGTAAGTATATATTACCAAGTTATTGAATAATTTACTAAAGCTTATGCAGAACTGTACACGAAAAATAGGTTATCACGCAATGGGAACATTAAAAGTACCAATAAAAGTTTTTTTACCCAACATTTCGGCTTAAAAACACAAACAGTAACTGTATAAATATCCAATGAATACGTCTGACATGGATAAATATTGGTAGTAAATGTAATAATTGGAGCGAAAAACGCAAAAGAGACATATACAGGTGTGCAATGTCAAATTTTGTATGAACTTTCTTATAATTCCAAACCAATCAATCAACGATCAATTTAGTTAAGTTACCTTGTAAAATTTCGATTATTTCCTTCCTATTAATTTTGACCAATCGCTATCAAGAGTTGGTAAGTCAAATATAAATTTCAAGAGGAAAAATTACTTAACAACTGTCAACTTAGCTGTCGGGAGTTTTTTCCGGAAAAAAAAATCGAAAAAGTTCCATGCAAGTTTGACACTTCTTAGAGCCAACACCATAGTATATAAACTTGTTTATATACTATGCCAACACCATCAATCGTTTGACACTCCTCACAGTAATATAGAGAATAGAGCTACTACAAATTTAATTCAAAACAATTTAACCGATATGGCTAACAATACTCCTGTAACCTAGAATAATTATAATTTTCATATTAATTGTAATTTAAAATGAGTTTGAAGTAATTACCTTTCCTAGCTTGAAAGTTATATTGTTCTTATTAATTATTGTTTTTATTAATTCAATAGAAAAAATGTTGTATTGAAAATTGTTTATTTAACTTAGGAAATAATCTTACCAAATATCCCTCGTGCATCTAATTTTTCCTGTAGTGAGAAAAATTGCCGATTATACCCAAAAATGATTTCTAGTAAAAAAATTAATAAAATAATTTTTGGTCCCTATCTGACACAACATATTTGACATACATATTTTTCCGTTGTGTCAGATAGGGACCAAAAATTATTTTATTAATTTTTTTACTAGTTAATCTTGACAACGGTAGCTGGAACGCTACCGAAACGTCGAAATAAAAAATAAAAAACATTATTGTGGTTTGATTCCCAAAAGAATAAGAGAAAAAAGAATAAGCAATGCCACAAGGAACTTACAGAAGATAATCCTTTTAAATATCCCCAAAGAAAAAAATCTAACGGGATTATATCTGGTGAACGAGCCGGCCAATGTATTGTACTATTTTTCCCAATCCATCTGTTTTGGAAATACACATTCAGATGTGAAGTTACTCGCTGAGCAAAATGAGTTGTTGTTTTTCAAATAAAAATTATTTTGTCGCTTTTAAGTACCTAACACAAAAAAATAGGTATCACCGAATTAGTATAAGAGAGGCCTTTAAAGCAGTGGAACAATATACAGGTTGTCTCATTAAAATTTCCAAAAATTATACCACGTGACTCGAAGCGTGACATTGTAGCAAAGTAGCTGATTGCTCAAAATATGTAATACTACGTACGGTTTATAACTGCCAAACTTCAATATTGTAGTTCAAATAGTTCTCGAGGTATATACTGGCCAAAACCTCGTGGGACACCCTGTATTATTATATAAAATATTTTTCTGAGGAATTTTTTTTTCATCTGGGTGGCTCCCAACATGCCCAGGCCTATTATGCCTTTGCGTAAAGACGGCCCTGTTGATTTGTTAGAACCTGTTTACATTTCAACGTGTAAATTGAAAACGAAAAATAAGAAAATGCCCTATTCAACCGCGACGCAACCTTTAGCTCTACGTTTTTATTTAACCTTTTTTCTAACAAATCAAATCTATGCAACGCCATAGTTTTAGAGATCCATATTGAGAGGGTTATTGAAAACCACACGCTTGTATTGATCTAAATTTATTTAAAAAAGTAGATAATATTGTTCTCATAGCTTGTGGTGTTATTAATGTTCAAAATTATTCAATACAATAATACACATAGCATTAAATTATAATTTAATAAACTCGTGTTTTTTATTAAAAAACTTCATAATCATTAGCAAGTCCAGTTCTGGAAGATTTAATAAGTCTGTTTTTTATTAGGTCCACACATTTTATTTTATTAACACAAACATTTTGTAAGTAATTCAAAATAAATAAATTCTATGCGAGGCACGTTACATGTTACACGTTACACGTTACACGTTACATTTTATCACAGAGTGATAGAATTTTATACACATAGATTTGATATATTAAACGTCAAAAAATTGCCGCGACAAGACAAAAAATTGCCAGTACAAAACCTTCAAATTTTGTCAGTTATCAATTTACTTTAGTGAAATAGTCAATACAAAATTTATTAGTTTCAATTAAAATATTATTTATTTTTATTCAAAACTACAGTAGTGAAAAGTACAATTGGTAAATCAACTGAATCGTTATATACAATACCAAATCTTCGCGACATTTTCAAACCAGTTGTCAGTTTGACTTTTAACTAATTTTTAATAAAAAAACACCAAACTGAAAACACCACATGTAGGGTATTATTGCTGTAATCCAGAGGTGATTGGATGGAATTTGACACATGACTTAAAATTAAGTAATTTGATTGGTCACTAGATTTAGTAAAAAATTATCAGCAACAAGGTGGAGACTGGAGAGACTTTCTTATAAAAAGTAACAGAAATAAATAGAATTGTATCTGCAATTGGAAAACTTTCAAACAAAAAATTAATCAACCTACTCTTCCATTTCAAAAAAAGTTGGGGGTGTCTGCAGCCCCGCAGATTATTAAATAGATAAGCAGATCCCCTTGTAATATGCCCCATTGAAAATAAAAATTGATGTACTTCAGAAATTTTGCGATAATACTTTATTTATCAAGAATTGTTTCCAGCTAGAATTTCCACTCTGTTTAACATTTTTTTAAACAACATTTTTCAATTCTTCCTTCTAATGGATATTAGTGCATTTTTTATCTTTAAACTGTGGTCTACTAGGCTCTATACTCGATTTGAAATTGGTTGATAGTAATAAATCATTAAAATCCGTCAAACACGTATACAAAGTGGTCCACCTAAATTGCCAAGTTTTAAATAGTATATACATTGAAAGTATAGACCCTTTTGCATTTATTAAACTTTCCATTCCTATAGATCTGATAAGGGCGTCGAATACAAAGCTTAACCCGAGGCTCGAACAATAAGCGGTAGGATTCTACCTGTGATGTTTTGCACTCATGCACGTTCTTTCGGGTGGGTTTGAGTTTATATTAAACACAATAATTATATAATTTAGTGAACATTCGGATGTGTGGCATAATTTGTTACCCTTGTATTTGAATAAATATAATACTAATAACAATAAAGCAACCAATAAACAAGTAAATTTGGAAAAATGTTTCTATTTGAAATTCTATAAAATTTATAGTAAGTCATTACATTTCTTCGCTTTAAATTAATCATCATCAGAAAATGAAATATCTGAGGGACTGTCTTCTTCCCCTAAATTGATAATAAGTGGTTCGACCGTTTTCTCCAGTAAACTATCCAATTGCCACATTTTTTCCTCCTCCTTTATTACATGCTCTATACATCTTTGCCACTTCCCCGCGTTGACTTCTTGAAGCGCTTCTTCAAAGAGTTTTTGAACATCACTCATTTTATAAGTGGTATTTTTTCTAGCCACATAACCTTTCACATGAGCCCATACCAGTTCGATCGGATTTAATTCGCAATGGTAGGGGGGGAGCCGAAGCACTATTATATTTTGTTTTTTGGCCATTTCGTCAACAACATATTTTTGAAACCGATGTTTATGGGTGTTTACAATTGATAGCAACCATATTGTCCTCAAATTGTATTTGTTTCTCCACAAGCCACTCG
>CAJUYG010003590.1:0-20615 GCA_910591675.1 Galerucella calmariensis | reverse complement strand
AATAACTCAAAAAGTGTGCATTTTTCGAAAAAAGTTTTTAGACAAAAGTATACTAAAATATTACGTAGATTTCAAAAATGTATTAATATACAGGGTGTTCCATTTAAGATAACAAAGTTACAGTAGACTTCCGGTATAAACAGAAGTCGGCCATCTTTGAAAATATTTTAGTTGAAAAGATCGTATCCGAAAACCCAAACGTAGAAATTTTCGTGATTTTACTATGAGTATTTTGCCATATACAGATAGTTTTCACTCGTCGTGGGACACCCTGTATATGGTTTTTAAAAACCCTAATAAGGATCATACAAAGTACACAAATAGACAACAAAAATGGGTTATCAATTTGTGATAAAAATAGTTATGTAATTTATGAGTTGTTTTTGCTTTACACTTCTATTTAACTCTTTTAATTTACGTTTTTAGGAAACCATATCGGAGCATAAAAAGACTTTTGCTGATGTACAACATCCACGTGACCTTATTGATGCTTTTTTACAAAAGATTGATGTCAAGAGTGATCCTACATTCACAGGTAACACTAGAACTGAATAATAAATGTGTGAATATAATTTTTTTGAATTTATAATAATTGTAGGTGACCAGCTTATGTCGGTGTGTCTGGATTTATTTATGGCTGGAGCTGAAACCACCAGTAACACTTTGGGTTTTGCAATTTTAACGATGGTGCTCTTTCCAGACATTCAGAAAAAAGTCCAAGAAGAAATGGACAGAGAAGTTGGCAGAAATAGGTGGCCTACACTTAACGACCGAATTAGGTAGACTCCGTTTCACGTAAGAAGAAACCACTTGAAGTTGCAGTCGTATGTGCGAACTTGTCAAAACCAGCGCCATATTGTGAAATTAACATTCGACTTCAAATCAGTAGCGTATAACATTTTCCCATTTTGTAGGTTAACATAAAATAACAGCAATAAAAAATGTATTTCTCGCATGTATGGTTTGAATAACATATATTTGGGAATTATTTGAAGCTTTTTGAGATAGTTTCACATACACTCACTGCCACCGCCAATGGCATGAAATGACCGTTACGAAGCGACAAAAATGAACAAAACCTATTTTGATTTCTGCGCAAAGCAATTGGCAAATTTCACGTGGCTTCTTCTTATGTAAAACGAAGTCTAATTGGATATTTATGACAGTTTTAACGTCAAATTAATGAACAAATTTTTTTATTGAAAAGACCTCTTATCAGGATTGGAATTTTTGAGTTTCTAAAATCGCTATTTTTTACTAATCTAACACAAATTGCTTTTTTGAATCTTGGGGCATCTTA
This sequence comes from Galerucella calmariensis, assembly GCA_910591675.1. Taxonomy (NCBI): domain Eukaryota; kingdom Metazoa; phylum Arthropoda; class Insecta; order Coleoptera; family Chrysomelidae; genus Galerucella; species Galerucella calmariensis. The sequence goes on along the minus strand of CAJUYG010003590.1, from coordinate 19,315 downwards.
ATGATTTGATTTTCTATTATAAAATTATATTTCTAGACTAAAATATACCGGAGCAGTTCTCATGGAACTTCAGAGACGTGTTACAATTGCCCCTTTAGGAATTGCTCATCGAGCTACTAAAGACACTGACCTTTACGGTTATTTGATTCCTCAAGATACCATAATTCTGACGAACTTGTATAGTGTTCATATGGATGGTAAATTTTGGACCGATCCTTATAAATTTAAACCCGAACGATTTTTAGATGAAAACGAGGATTTGATTGTTAACGATAAACATTACATACCTTTTGGTAGTGGTGAGTATAAATTTACACTAACATAGAAGCGACAGCTTTACTTTTATTGAAAACATCGTCAGTAATAATCTATAGTACATTTAATAGCCTTCTTGGTGTGCGTCATCGCTTGTGACGTATATCCGGGTTTTGGGTGTGTCATTTATTTTATTTGCTATTATGCTAGGCATATTTTTGAATTATTTAGATAAATATAACAATGAGATTATTAATCACTTTCCATCAATAATAATTAACCGTACATAACAAAGTACAGACCTGATGAGAACTGTCAGTGGGATATTAGAAAAAGTCGTAAGACATATTGCCGCTACGGAAGGTAGGTCTGCATCCTATTTTGAATGATTCTCCCGATTGATAGGCCGTGCTTGCACGTAATCTAAACATCAACTAATCAATTTTTTTAAGTCACAGATTAGGGTTAACGTTTGTAATACATTTAAACGGTTCATTATTGTGATATTTTGATTGGGACTAATCACAGACCTGTCTTTTTTCCATTTCTTCCAACGTAATGTGTTAGAAGGACATTAACAATCGATGACGCACACCAAAATGATTATTATATGAACTTTATCGATACTGGCATTTCATTGTTTATGGTTGCTATGTGAAAAGTAGACGACCCACGCCACTTGCCACACGTGGATATCACTCTAAACAATTATATTACTCTACTCTTTCGTGTCCTTTGTATGATGTTTTTGTTTATTAATAATAGAACTGTTTACATATTTTTTAAATTTAGTTATTTAAACTGCAGTGTTAGTTATTTCAACAGTTTTCTCAGTGTATGTTATTTGCCAATGATGTCATTAATGTTGAATAAAAATAGCTTATTCCACAGAAAAAATCTGGCTATTTGTATCTACCTTAAAGCCTAAGTGACGAATATTAAATTTAGTACATATTTGTAAAAATAATAATAATGGTTTATTTTTTCAGGCAAAAGACGTTGCCTTGGAGAATCCCTGGGAAAAGCCAATATTTTCTTATTTTTTACGGCGGTGCTGCACAACTTTTTCATAGTAAAAGCCGATAACACAGAATTCAAACTGGAAGGTTATGATGGTGTAACAATGGCCCCTAAACCCTTTAGCGTTAGGCTAATTTATAGACAAGACTGATTTAGTTAAATAAGATACATTTTTTCACTTGCTTTCTTAAAAGCTATTTAAGTATTTGTTTAGAATGTAAGTAATAATTAAGAGATATTTCATTAATCTAAATGACTGTTTTTCAACAAGACATCAATGACAACCTTATTGGGTGATTCAATTGAGGTCTCGATAATGAATTGATACCCACAGGGAGGAGTCTTATCACCTTTTCTGTTGAAATAACTCTTGAAAGAATTGAACAGAAAGGGGCTATCCGTTATTGACGAAATTGATTATTTCTTGCAGCGCTCTCTAAATTCTCAGTTTATCATATAAAAAAGTATCAGACTATCATAAGCCATTAATATTCATAGTTAACGTTGCACCAAAGACGATACATTTCCCATTTAAATTACATGGGATTTTGCCACTTTTTATAAACATTTTTTTCTTTCTAGTACTTACTCCTTTTTCGTAGCAATGACAAATTCATATTCATTTCATTTGTGCTATTGAAGAAATTGAATGTTTTCACGATCAGATATTTATTTTATCCAAGATTCATCGATTAATTACCACTCATTATTAAAAATTTACCATAGTGTGGACACGCCTTAAGAGTCAATTTAAATTATGGACTCAATTGTAAAGTAGTTTTATTAAAAGTACAGAAATTTACCCAACTCGGTTAAAATTATAAAAACTAGAATTAAGCAGGTACCTGATATGCAATAAATTATTTTCCATGCTTAAAAATTTTTTCACCATAGTATACTTTTCAAGTTTATCTGAAGCCATGAAAGGAATGCAGTCGAAAACATTCGATATTGCCACGTTTAACTATGAAAAAGCTAAAGTGCTAAGTATGTAGTGATAATAATTAGAAAAGGGACTTTTTATTATTAACAATATTAAAAATATGATTGAACATTAATTCTTTAATGTGCTTGTTTCCTTGGATTTTTTCAATTAACATTATTTTTTCAATTTATGAATATTAAAAGATGAGCACTCTTCCAAATTTGTTATGGGCTTCTTCAAACTCTGGCAGCGTTGTACGAAAACCCTAATTACCACACCCTCCGAATTACATAATTGGTGATTTTTATCGAAAGCTGACTTCTTATTGGCTAGCGCGTGCGTATGTTTTTCCCTCTCACTTCGTCAATTGACTGATATTGATTTATCCAGTGGCGTTGGTATTCTCAGTGACTTTGTTTTTTCAGTTTTACTTGGTAAAATAGGTACCGTACGCCATTTGTACGTTTATGACAGATACCGCCATGTTTCGTCGCCTCTTACCGATGCCCCGTAGTTTCAGATAAACTTGCAAAACTATATGTATCATAAAAATTATACATTTTTTAGAATAAAGGTCTAAATTTTACCAAAATAATTAGAATTTTGCCGTAAAAGTGCAACACTTTAAGAATTTACATTGAATAACTTTTGAAAGAGTAAATTTATCGAAAAATTTTAAGAGGCTTTTTTTGTAGAACGTACAATTCTGTACAAGGATGTGAGTTTGTCATTGCTACAAAAAAAAACGAGTTCAAGAAACATAGTCAATATCGTAAATAACGAAGACCCGACTATACGGGCGTATGAAATGATAATACTTGTAATGGGGAAACACCCCAACGTTTTATCAAATATAATGAATGCAACAGACTCTGGAAACGGTGGAGAAGTGGTGTAGAAAGGAATGCCTAAGGGTGAATCATGCAAAAACTGCGCTTACGGCAGCTGAAACTACCAAAACTGCCAAGCCTCTTCAACATGCAGCTGTATCTAAGCCATGAGGTCAAGTATCTGGGTATAATTCTGGATGCAAAACTAATCTTGAAATCCCACCTACTTGACAAAATCAATAAAGGGAAAATGGCCCTAATCACTGCCAAACAGGCGATAAAAAACACATGGCGAATATATATGGAGCCTTAGTTTGGTGGTCCAAAACAGATCAATTGGTATTCAAACTGGTGCTATCAAAACTTTGCCTGTCTGTACAAAACAGGTGCGATGAGAAGCAGCCCGACTGCGGTAATGGAACCCATTCTTTATCTTCCACATCTTATTCTGCATGTTAAGACGGAAGAGAGAATGGATGTTATGTCATCACAAACTTCCCTCTTGAAATAAGAAGTGTTGGTCACAATGAACGATAACCAATCATACTATAGTCAGCTAAATTGAGATAAATTGGAACCATGCTATCAGAAAGGAACGCAGGCGTGGTACACAGACATCGTTAAGTTATTTTACATCCGGATTCCAGAAAGAATACTACGCTATCTTCACGTTTTTGCAAATGAACATCGAAAGGGAGTATTGAAGCCCAAAGGATCCTTATACTCTCAGATAGTCGCGGTACTGACGTGCAGTGATTGAGAAATATTATATTCTCAGATGATCAAGCAGCACTGAAATATTAAGCATGTTCCCAGATCAGATCTAAATTATTCTGGGTCTGTATTCAAAAACTTTTAGCGCTGGAAAACCACAACAGAGTATGTGGGTCCCGGGGTACAAAGGTATTGTAGGCAATGAAAAAGCTAGTGACTGAAACTGCATTCACTGGTCCTGAACCAGTATTTAGAATATTAAAAAACTGGTGCACGTGGTTATACATCTCGGTAGAGTGGAACAAAACATTGGATTTACTGAAGTCATGTGCCAAAGCAAGAGCAGGAGCAACTCCTGATCAAAAATTTCTCGGGATCGCTGACTAACGAAATATTAAACATCAGCAAGGACCAAATTAGGCGTATCCTTATCAATTAAGATTTTTTCTCATTTCAAGACTTCCACGCAGTGGCGTAGCGTGGGTGGGGCGGAGGGGGCGGCAAAATGTCTCCAGCAGTTTGTTTCCTGGTCTGAATCAGAGGAAGATATAAGTGGTAAAGGACCACTGGAGCTCCTCCAGTTCATTCAAAAACTGAATCTTGGAATTTTGGTTCCAAATATAGTCATCTTGATTCGCATATATTTCATTAGTGTTGCAAGTTGTGAGAGAAGTTTTTCGAAGTTGAAGCTAATAAAAAATTACCTCAGATCTACTATGAGCTCTGCTAGACTATCAAACTTGGCTATATTGTCGATTGAACAAGAATTGGCTGCTAATATTGATTTTGACAAAGTTATTTCTGACTTCGCTGCTCGTAAGGCCCGTAGAATCCGCTTGTAAAACCGCTCATTCTATTTTACCTTCAATAAAAAGTACCTCATTGCCTGTGAAATATAATTTTAATCAAGCACCTATAGAATGGGGGCGGGAAAAGGGGTCTCCCGCCCCAGGCGCCAAGATGGTACGCTACGCCACTGCTTCTACGCTACCAGAGTTTTCTCCTCTTACTATATAACAATATAAGCTTTATTCGGGTTCATGCAATCACTGTTCTAAGACTGTCCGGAGCTTGCGCAATCGAAATTGGCTTGTTCAGGTTTAAACAGGATGGTTCTGACACCCGCAGTTTGGGGTTCGGGTTTATTTAAGAGTAGTTCTTGGACGGTCCGTCCAAGCCAGTCCTCAGTCTCGAGCAAGGACTATTTTCGGATTATTATTACGCATGCTCAAATAATTTGCAAAGTAGGAGGGTGGAAGCTATTTTGAAATTTCGCAGAGGTTAGAGGTAGAGATTTGTTTATTGTGTGTTGTTTATTTTGGATTTTACTTTTCAAATTGAATATTTACCAAATGGAGGCTATAATGATTTTATGGAAATATTTGAACATAGTTCATCATCATCATCAAGTGAAGACGATGTTTTTCTTGGTGTGATAAATAGTCTTATAATTCCAGAAGTCTTACAAGATAATATTAAAAACAAAAGCTTTGTGGAAGAGACTGTCCCTCAATACAGTGATGATGATGAGTTATCTTCAATTGTCAATTTAGTATTGCTTCTCCAAATGCTATTTATGATGAATTTGTAGTGGAAATTAAATCACCAATGTTAAAAAGAACAAGAAAAACTTATTTTGATGAAGCAGGTAATATTGGTTCCAAATGTTTACATCAGATTCAAATGCACATGCACCTCACTGGTAAAAAAAAGCGATATTTGTTAGAGCTGATCCGGACTTTGAATCAAATAGAATAATTTCTTTTAAAACATATAATATACGCCAGTTTTGTTGATGATATACTGAAAAAGATTACCTGTTTTTTGGAAAAAGCAGTATTTAATAAAATTTAATTTGTGAAGAACTGACCCATTATTTTATTAAATAGTTTTGAACATTAATAACACCACAAGCTATAAGAACAATATTATCTACTTTTTTAAATTAATTTAGATTAATACAAGCGTGTGGTTGTCAATAACCCTCTCAATGTGGATTCACAACGTATTTTATAAGGTGATTTATAACGATTCTTATTAAAGAAAAATAAAATCCTAAAAATACACCAACAAAGTATGTTGACTTATCAGTGAATGCTTTGAGTCTTTTTATGCTTTTCTGCCATTCCATTTTTTTGCATCCTTATTAAAAGAAATAAATGTTTTGTTAGATGTTTTAATTGTAGTACTTTTACATTCTGGAACCGCACAATATTTCTGGTTCTGGTCCATTGTGTCGAATAGTTTAAATTATTTCTAAACGTTCTTATTAAACAAATATAACACTGTTTAGAGTTTGATAAAACGTATAATAAAAAATAATGAGCATATAAGCAGGCAAAGTACTGTTACTAGCTAAGTAGGTAGTCATCTAACCGAAAACCGATCAGCACGGTATCCGCTCTCTGAACGAGAGATTTCATATGCGATGACGTCACGCCTGAGATTCGGAGAGGAGCGCTGTTTAATGTTTATAATTTTTCTTAGGCGACTTAGGAGTCTCGCTGACGTCTAATTTTTTGCACAGAGCCTCAAAATGATGTGCTCTTTCTAATAGTAAAATAAATAAAAATATGTGAACGAGCCCATTACAGATGGTTTACGGACTGTCCAGAAACAAAAACCCGAATAAAGCTATATAGTGTAACCACGCCGCTGGTTATTTAACAAGCGATATTTTAAATTGACAAACTAAAAATTAATCAGTATCATTTACACAACGCGCGTGTAACATGTTGCCGTTATTAATAGTAACACTCGTTGTGTTGTCTATTTTATATCTGTTGTTACGTCGGAAACCCGTTAATTATCCTCCTGGTGAGTATTAATCTATTAGGCTTTCTTGATAAAAAGTCGTTGAGCTGAATGGAATAGTTTTTCTATTAATTGTATTTTTAATTTTTACTTATTTATTATATAATAATATTAATTTTTCATTGTAAGCGATCTCTTCACATAAGTTATGAAGCACTAACTTATTTTTTATCCAGTGCGAAATTCAATATTAAGCTTAGTAGGAAAAAATTAATTTTAATAATTTAATAAGAATTAAAATATTTTTAAATTAGATGCTGTTGAGTTTTATTTGGAGTGTTGGGAAAGTGACATGATAACTATTTGAAGAGAAAAACTAAACTAAAGCTTTTCATATTTTATCTTCCGCTTTATTCCGTAATTAACACAAGGGCCAAACTGTGTGCAGTACATAAGAAGTTGCCGATTCTTCTTTTTCATTTCATAGAACTTTTTCATTGTATCTAAATTTTCTAGTTTTTCAAAATAGCAAAATAGGTATTTTTTTAATAAAAAAAACATAATTCTCATCTGGAAGATCTTCTACTCTCAATCATACTTTGTTTGTTGAGGACTCACCGATTAGTCAGTGGAAGTAAGGTCGAAAACTACCTACCATCAATTTTTTCCGAGATGGAATATCCTTAATCCAAAAAATATGATCATTTTCCTAATTTCTCGAATAAATTCCGCAGGAGCTTGCGACGCAGCTTGCAAGAACATCGTAGAAATCTCTAAATTGGAGTCTTTTACGTTGATATCTCTTTCAGTTTTGCTCGCACAAAAAAATTGTGTGCTTAAACGTTTGTATTAAATCTTATGCCCTATAACATGATGATGTATTTTTTATTTTAATATCAAATTGCATCAACCACTAAGTATATCAGCAGTGGGACAATACAATTAACATGGTTTTGGTTAATAATAAAATACATACAGTTATGTAGTAGGTAGCTTAAATTCTAGAACAGACTTGATTGATTTTTTGATATTTGTTGTACCCACGATACACTTACTCACGGTATGTTCTTGCGCATGTAGCCGACAGCATGTGACGTCATTTGGGAATCTCAATCGGTGATGTGCAATGCTATATGGGAAATACTCTGTGTTCAATTTTCATGCATATTTCCACTTTATGAATGATTATTTAAATGCGACATGGTTTTTCAGATATAATATGAAATATTACTTTATGATCTGTAACTAGTTATCTTTTTTTGGTAAGTACAAAGAGCTGGGAGTTAACAATGTACAAAACGTGTAGAAATATGTAGGTAATATATAATTTTTACATTTTAAATAGATTTGAAACAAGAATATTTATGGGTGGGCAAAATTAAAACACACTATTATATCATAAATATTTTATATTTCTACCATTATATTTTATTTATTATACAAGACTCCTTAACATAGGTGTCACTGGGATATGAAACGAGCCAAAGGCGAGTTTTTATGGTTAATGCTAGTGTATTAATAACCATTACATGAAACTTGCATACACTATTTTTTCTACGAAAAAGAAATTTGATTTGGAAAAAAATATAAAAAAAATGCACAAACCGGGTCTCGAGCCACCCTAGGGGACCACATTGAACTAATATAAAACGTATATAGGTATGTTACTGTCATACAAAATTAGTAATAAATTCATTATTTTTTTAATTTCTTGGGAAATTAAACCACAATATTTTTAAATTCTTTATTTCAACGTTTCGGTAGCGTTCCAGCTATCGTTGTCAAGAAAAAATAAGTAGAAATTAATTTTTATCCCTAACTGACACAACAGAAAAAATTTGACAACTAGACAATCAAAAATTATTTTGAAGTTTATGACTGCAAAATTTTGTTATCAAATTTTTATTAAGGTCCATTCATAGTAGATCATATATGTGGCAAAATGTGAAATGAAATATTTCATTTTATGATATTTCAACGATATGATAGTCTACTAGAAATGGATCCAGTGAAGTGCACGTTCCAGGAACGGTTTTTATTGGGATAGCGCGTTTTTTTCGCATATATTGGAAATGTTGTTAATAAAACGCGTTTCTTGATAGTTTTTTTGTGTATGAATATTTAAGTTTTTGAAATATGTATACTCAGTTTTGTGATTTTGTGTATTGGAATGTGTATCGATTAACAGCTATTCAAATTATAAATCATAAGAAAACCTGGATAAAAACTTATGATGCTATTCTGATAACGCAGGTAATTGATTATTGGAAATTTCTCTTTCTAACATTGGTAACCAAATTTGACTACATTCGGCTGAAATACTAGCTACACATTTATCTGCATTTAGTTGTATTAAAGCACTTTCTTTGATTTTACGTCTTTTATTATTGGGTTCTTTTAATATTATTTTTGATGAATCCCATTGAATTTGATGACCCTCTTCCCAAGCATGTTTGCAAATAGCTGACTTAAAGAATTCCCTATCTTTGATATATTTTTTGTGTTCGTTTATTCGTACTTTCAATGGTCTAGATGTTTCACCTAAATAAAATTTGTCGCATTCACATGATATTTGATATATGCAGTTTTTTGAAGATTGTTCTTCATTCTTTGGTTTCGTTTTTGTTAGTATTGATCTCAATGTATTATTCGATTTAAAACTAGTTCTAATATTGAATTGGTTACCAATTTTTTTAATTCTTTCTGATAAACCCTTAACATACGGTATTGTCAAGTTTCTAAAAATTATGTTAGCTGAATTATTAATATTATTGTTATGGGGTATTAACAATGAGCCCCTCTCTATATGCTTAATCTCCTTATTTACAAATTCTGCAGGGTAATTATTGTTATTTAAAACATCTTTTAAAAAAGTTTTCTCCTTTGTAAATTGATCATCACTAGAACAAATGATTCTGGCCCTATCGTATAAAGATTTTACTATCCCTTTTTTAACGCTTATAGAATGATTAGAGTCAAAATTTAAATATCTATTAGTGTGTGTTGGTTTGCGGTATACACTCGTTTCATACCCTGTAGATGTTTTATTAATAAGAACATCTAAAAATGGCAAAAAATTATTATTTTCAATTTCAATTTCAAATTTTATAGATTCCTCTCCTTCATTTATATTTTTTTTAAAATCATTAAGAGATATTAAATCATGAGGCCATATTGCGAAGATGTCGTCTACATATCTCCACCAGACAATTGGTTTTAATTTTTGATTATTTACTATTTCGGCTTCAAAATGTTCCATGTAAATATTCGACAAAATTGGTGAGAGACAAGAGCCCATGGCAAGACCGAAATTCTGTTCATAAAAATCATTATTGAATTGAAAATATGTTTTTGTTATACATAATTTCAATAATTCTATTATTGCTGTTACGCTCAATTTGTTCCTTTCTGTAAGGGTCTGATCAATTTCTAATTTTGATTGGACAAGTTCTATTGTTTTTTGTACCGGTACATTCGTGAAGAGACTAACTACATCAAAACTGACCAAATAATGGTTTTTGTTGAAATTCAAATCTGATAGCTTTTCTATAAAATGATTGCTATTTCTGATGTATGAATTTGTCTGTCCCGCGAGGGGTTCAATAATTTTCAATATATGATTCGATAGTTTACTGCTACAAATTGGTCTCAATGGTATGTTTTGTTCATGAATTTTTGGCAGACCATAAAAATGTGGTGGCTTACTGTATTTAGGTGTTAACATTGTTCTTTTACGACTAGCAAATTCGTTCTTGAATTTGAAAAGTGTTTTATAAATTTTGTTTTCAATAGATTTGGTAGGATCATTTGGTAGCTTAGTATAAGGGCCATTTATTAATAAATCCATTACTTTTGAATCATAATCAACTTTGTTCATGATAACAGTAGAATTGCCCTTATCAGCCGGTAAAATAATTATAGAATCATCTTCTTTCAGATTTTTAATTGCTTTTTGTTCTGCTTTTGTAGTATTGTAAACAAAAATTAATAAGTTTAAATATCTATTTACCTTGGTCATTAAGTATTTTTGGTCTGGTGCTCGACATTTATTTTGGTCTTTTCTCGTCATTCTACAGAAAATATTGGGTCTGCTACTTGGTTATTAAAAAATCTAGATTTCTATTCGTCAATTTTTCAGTTTCATAATGAAAACCAGTGTTATAATGAGTATCATTATGAAACTGAAAATTGATATTTAATTAATAATTTATAGTATAGGAGTAGAAAAAGCTTATATTTAGAATCATTTATTGAAATTTGTTAATTTTGACATATTCTTGTCCAGTTTTTTCAGGCAGTTTTGAAAACTGATTTTCCTATTAATTTCCCTTAATCGTTACAAAACAAAAATAGCCTTATGTTATAAACAGTATTAAATAACACTAATAACAGTAAATTAGTGGGTAATAAAATTCCAAATAAACGAATCAACTCAAAGTAAAATTGAAATTAACAACACCTTGTATTACATGAAAACACAATGAATCGAAAGACTGGTGAGAGGTGGGTGTAAATTTCTGGTTCCCGCGTGACGTAACTGCGCGGCTCGGACGCAATTTGGAGTAGAAATCAGCATACCGTGAGTAAGTGAATCGTGTTTGTACCACTGTATGTGTAAAAAAGATAAACGAAACTATAGCGAGGCAGCGATTAGACTCAATAATCTAACGAATCTATTAAGTACTCAAAATTCACGATAATTTTTTTTGTAAAAAATCACGAAATCATTTTCTATAGGACTTTTTTTGTAAAAGCATTTTCTACAATTTTAAAGCCTACAAAAGTAAAAGTCTCTGATTTCGCGTGTTCTTTGTTATGCTCGCAATTTCCTATGGAATTTGTTCGATAATTTAGAAAATTAATTACTGCATCTCGGAAAAATTTGATGTTTGTGTGATTTCACCGGACTATACCATGCTGAAAATTTGGACATAAGTTTTTTGGGTATAGCACAATAAAAGCTATATAACAATTAGACAAATATTCTCAGTTTAGTCCCTATTATGAATACCAAACGTTAATATAGTATTTTTGCTGCATTTGCTAAATTAATGTAACTCCTGTACTGAGTACTAGCGTGTAGTGATTAAGGAATATTTAACGGAAAACAAGCTAATGTTTGGTCTATTAAAACGTTATCAATAATAATAAATTCTATTTCAATATTTTGTTTTATTTTACTTTATAAACAAACACCTATCTATTTCAGAAAGCATTGATAAAGACTACTAGAAAAACAATTCAGCCATACTTTTCAAATATACAGGTCCAAATGAATTATTTTATTCTTTTTTTAATTTCTTGGGAAATTAAACCACAATATTTTTAAATTCTTTATTTCAACGTTTCGGTAGCGTTCCAGCTATTTTATGAACAGGCAACCTTTTTTTCGGGTCGACATGAAAATTGAATGTACCCAGACAGTGTTGGACTCATCCCCGAGGGAATGCCTACATTCTACGTCATTTTCTCCCATCTATCGCTCCTACCTCTCACACGCCATATCGAGACCTTCTCTTCCCCTAATCATGCTCTCCACTACGCCACTTTTCACCTCCATACATTCCTCTTCGCCCCTCCACATTATCTCCACCATGTTTCCCAATACACCACCTCCTCTAGTTTCTTCTCCAACTTCTTCAGCACCTCCTCGTTCTTCCAGCATCGAAACACATGTCCCACATCATCCTCCACTTCACACACTCCAATCTTGGGAATAATTTGAGACCCATCACTTTTTTATTTATGACGTCCTCTATGCGATCCAAAACAGTTGCAAAACAACAATTGAAAGGTAATTCACCATTATTTGTGAACATTTTCAGGTCCTGCATGGCATCCTCTAGTAGGAACAGTTCCAGTATTGAAACATTTGTCAAGAACTCTTGGTGGCCAACACTTGGCGTTGTTGAAATTATCAGAAATATACAATACGAAAGTACTCGGTTTAAAATTGGGTAAAGAAAATGTCGTTGCCGTTTTCTCTTATCCACTTGTGAAAACAGTTCTTACTACGGAAGAATTCGAGGGAAGACCAGATAACTTTTTCCTTCGATTGAGGTGTATGGGCACACGACGAGGTAAGTGACTGTTTATAGTAAACATATTGTGTTAAGTTATGAAATCAAACAATTTTATTTTGTTAAATCTACATTGTATTTAAACATAAAGTGACGCGTTTCGCTAACACAGTAGCTTTATCAAACGAATGGAGGTATAATGAGAAACTTTCTATTTATACAGTGCCTTAATACTAAATTATAGGTAGAACTTTTAGGAATTTCAAAACTAGAATTTCAGAACACAAACGTAGTTATGACAATCAAAAATTAGATTCCAACTAGGTATTCAAATCATTTATTAGCAAACCAACACTCTTTCGATTCAAATTTTGAAATTTTGCATATAGAAACTAAATCCTTAAAATTAAATCTTTTAGAAGCCCTAGAGATAAATAAAAACAAATATTCAGATAATCTTCTTAACGACCAACTTGATATTAACAATTCTCCATTATTAAACCTTTTTACCTAGAAAGATACCTGTAGGATGGTTGTGAATGCGTTTCCAGGTAAACTTGTTAAATACTTTAGTTAATCCCATATTTAGACAAATTCATTTCATTTCCTTGTAAATAGTTTATAATTTTATTGTTAAATATCCGTATAATTTAGTATTAAGGCACTGTATAAATAGAAAGTTTCTCATTATACCTCCATTCGTTTGATAAAGCTACTGTGTTAGCGAAACGCGTCACTTTATGTTTAAATACAATGTAGATTTAACAAAATAAAATTGTTTGATTTCATAACTTACTATGGATCTACATCAAGTAAAAGCCTCATCTATTCAATATTGTGTTAACTTTTTCTTTATACTCAGGACTTCGTACCAAAAACTGAATATGGATCTTCATAATGTATAATCCTCTTGGAATTTTGAGTAAAATTAGGCAATCCATCGATCTGTCAAAATAAATTCAATATGGCGGCGACGGTCAAACAAATAACAAAGTTGTGTTCGAGTGTTTGTTTATCCATTGGTTTTCTTTCTGTTTTTTGGCTGTAAATTGTGATTTTTGAATAGTAAAGTGTTTGTCTTGTGAAATGCCTTCGATATGTATTGTGGTTGGTTGTGGAAGCCATTCTAATCGTGATGAAGTTTCGTTTTATCGCGTTCCCGCAGAGACAAAACACAGGTTTTTAACGGAGAAAAACGATTTGACCAAACTTCGCAGGGCTGCATGGATTGCGGCAATAAAGAGAGACGATCTGACCGAATCTATATTGAAACACCAGAAAGTTTGCAGTAGACACTTTATAACTGGTAGGCTTCTTATCAAATATAATCTTGAATAGCATATCAACTCTTCTAGCTCCTAGTATACGTAATTTGTACTCAAGTAGGTATTAACTTATTTTAGGCAAACCTGCTGCCCTCGAAGATAAAGACCACCCTGACTGGGTACCATATCAACATATAGGACATGTGTCTCAGAAAGTAAAAAAAAGGGCTGCAGATGTTGAGAGAAAGAATCGCAGAGATAAAAGGACAAAACTGACACGCATAGGTCTGACACGTTACTGATTCCAATGTTTGACCGTCGCCGCCATATTGAAAAGATCACGTGGTCTGGATTGCCTAATATGACAAATTGTAAACCATTTCAACAAGGCCGAGCCTAGGGTATCCGCCGCCCGGGTATAAGAACAAAATATGCCGCCCTATTAGAGCACCTAGTCAGGAAAAATAAATCAAATAGACACTGATCTCGTTCCCTCGTAATATCGCAATCTTTACTCTTTGGTTTTCAACTAATCAAATTAAAATAAAAAAGTTAAAAAAAGGCTACGCAAACTTAAATAAACACCAAAACACGGCATTGGAAAAATAAAAAGAAAAGCCGTGAGCCGCGATCTCTTTATTCAAGTAATCTATTAATATATTCTGTCGTTTTTGCGGCAAGCGACTTATCCTTTATTATTATCTATTTATTATCCTTTTTATGCCGCCCGATCCGCCCGAACGCTCAATGCACTATTTTGGTATTGTAATAATAAGAAAACAATTTTCGGAGAAATGCCGCTATCAAAGAAAGGCACTTTGTGCTTTGCGACTAAATATTTTTTGCATGATGGGTTTTTTTTAGACATTTTGCCTTTTGCCGCCCCGTGTCATGCCGCCCGGGTGCCATGCCTTCCACCCCCGGCACGGCTCGGCCCTGTATTTCAATATTTATTGTCTTTCTGTTCGATACCTCCACTTTCAGAAAACTCTGTGATCAGTTTGATTTTTGCCGGTAAGAGTTGAGTCTTTGAGAGCATCAATATCGTTCGGATTGAATTGTTAAGAGATTTGACCCCTGCTGTACATGCCCAAGCCGCTGTATTGAACCAAAAAGATTGGAGTTGACAATGAATAAGTGTATCCCATACAAAAGCATCACCCGTGATTGAACTATGTAAGGAAACTGGTGAGCATATCATTTTTCAACACTTTCCTCTCTACTACAACAATTTGTATTGACAAGAATTCTGTAAAATCAGCTTCAAAACTCCCATGGTATTAGAATAAACTTGGAATTGCTCATTGCTGCCAAAGGTCCAGCGTTAATCGTGGATCATCGTACAACCACAGAGTACACCATCTAACAAGAGGCGAAAGAAAGTAGTTTTCGTGATCGCAAATTTGTGTGCACATGCGCGAATTAATTAGTTTATCTGTCAATGTCAAGCCGTTACTTCCGTACATTACCCTGCATTCCCCTCAGTTCTCCGTGTATTATTTTAAGATTAGGTTGAAAATGAGCTACTTCTCATTACATATTATATGAGATGAATAATAAGCTGTTCTTATGTTAGTAGTTAAAAAAATATTCTATAGACCTAATTGGGAGGGATGTTCATTAACACTATTATTTTTCTTAGTATAATGTTACTTTTCTCAGTGTATCAAGTAGTTTATGTGTCAATGCCTCGACGTATTTCCGCTTAATATCGTGTTACGACTTCAAAGGAACCGACAAAGCTTTCGTCTCTTGTTAGATGGTGTACTCTGTGGTACAACTCGGTTGAACTTTGCCAATGAGTACGTGAACTGGGGGAAAACTGGCTGACTGGAAGGGAGTTGTGTCCAGATTTAGCTTACATGTGTGAAGGCGTTTTGAGCGATAGGCACAATGCAACATAGCGAATACGAATTCGGTGGGGCTCGGTTATGTATCAATCAGGATATTATTATTGCTGTTGATTGATCTCGACAGTACTGAATAATTTAGTGGGAATACTTCAGCTAGCAATACAGCAATACAGGTGGATGAGAAACGATATGTTTTTTTCATATTTTCAGATTGAAATGGTTAATAATATCGTTCCTTACCGTGTAAAAAAATATATTTACCTGACTTACTCTTTGAAGTTGAGTTGATTCCATGAATAATGTTTTTTACCTGCAAAAAAAAAATAAAGATATACCTAAGAAGAAAAATTTAAATTGGTACTATGGTACTTTGGTCTGCGATTCTTTATTAAATATTCTACATTGAAGGTACTATTTGTTAAACTCGATAGAACAGTCCATTTTCAATATTTTTAACTTTTAATTGCAGTAGGACACTTTTTTTATGTTGTAATGTTTTTAAATAATAAATTATTTGAAGTAGTCGTAAATATTTTCTTAACACTTTATGTAGGAAATTTAACAAAGAATTGCATACAAAAGGCTTTAGGTCCAAATACAAGATGTTTCAAATATATGGTAAAATAAATGTTACAATCCTCTCGTACCACGCCACTGGCTTATTAGAATTTGACATAATTAATACTGTTGATGTGTTTTAAAGAAACAGTAACCTGCAAAAAATTTTAAATTTGTACTTCCATCCCCTGAGAAGATATGAAATAAAATGTGTATTTCTTCTGCACCTTTCAACAGCCTGTTTCTCACAAATCAAGAAGGTTAGAGAAAAGTTGCAATTGGGTATTTTGAATATTTCTCAACCATCTATCTTGCCTTAACTATCTATCAAGCCTCTAATTTACGGTACTTATTCACGAGACACCCTGTGTAAAAAAACTTTTATCCCATAATTCCATACCTATAGGGTATTGACATATTCTTTAAAGTGTTCAATATACAATGCCTGTGGTTTGAATGCGATAGTGAAAATAGAAATAATATGAATAGGTTTGGAAAAAATGGTTCACCCTGTACAACTGAATTTGAAGTATTGAGTAGCATTCAATCTTGAGCTGTGTTTGAGCCGTATAACCGGAACTCAATTTTATTTAAAAGATAAATCAATTTTTATTAAGAGCTCACTAACCATGCGTGAGGCGGCCAAGGATGGTATTTTTATATCCTTTGATGGCAAGAATTTATCATTCTACAGTGTGGAACAGCCCTGTTGGGAAAAACGATTGTACACGTCGATTTGTATTTTTAAATGCGCATTTTTTCAAAAAAAGGTTATAGAGGATGGAAAACTCTCAGTAATTTTTTCGTACAAAAATTTCAGATATTCATGAAAAAAGTTAGCCAGAGAAAGATACAATTTCGGTGTGTACGATAATCATCAGAAATAAATATAGATGGAAGTTTAAATTTTTTCAATTTAAAATATTATTTGAATTAGATTATCACACTACAGTTGCTACCATTAAAATTAAAACATTTATTATTTTAATTGGTTAGGTAGATTTTTAATTACAAACCTACCACCAAATATATTTGTTTTTCATTTCTTTTATTGATAATGAAAATATTTATAGTTTATTGTTATAAAGGTATGTCGTAAAATTTTGTGTATTTATATATACAGAAAAAGACATTTGATATTAGTTAGAGTTCCTATAGGCATCAAGGAATGAAAGCATGGAGAAATCGATAAAAACGAGATGTACCGGATGGCCAACTAAGAACGGCCATCGGCCGTATCTCAGGAGTGGATTATAGCACAGGTTGGGGAAAAAAAATTTATGACAAAAGTGGCCTCGAGAAACGCCTGGAAATTATTTTCAGAATTGTAGGTCCACCGCTAGGGGGCGTATTTGACAGTCAAAATTTTAAAATGCAAAATTTTTCAATATTTACTCATTTAAGGAGCATATTAAATATTATAATCAGATTCCTCGACAAATTCTGCATATTTTTAATCTGACAAATTCAAGTCTATCGCCTTAAATAAGGGGTGGGGGAGAGTGGGAACCTTGTTACGAAAAAATGCTTGTAATAGACCTTTTCAACGGAAGACATTTTGTGGTTGCGGCGACCGTTGTCCACCTATAGATTTATATAGGAACTAATAGAAGCTAGCTGTAATATTAAATGGAAACTGTAATTTAGAGCTTGGACAGGTGTACCTAAGATTACGGCAACGGTATATTTCTTCTCTTTTTTAGGGACTCGTCCAGGGAATAAATACCCTTGGGCCCATGAGGCCTTTGGGATACTAAAACAAAAACTTATTGAATTCTACTAATTTTATTTTATCTTCGCTAACATACCTTTTTATTTCCATATTATTGAAGGCACGAGTCGAAAACTCACTTTATAAAAAATACAAGCTGGCTTTTAGTGTCCTTGAGCTGACGTAGATTGAAAAAATATGTAAAAATTCTAAGCAGTGAACACTGAATAAAAAGCAATGAAATAATAAAATAGTTACAACAGCAAGCAATACAATTTTAAACAAAAACTAAACACAGGTCTGACACAGGTATCAAAAACACAACAGACCATTCAACGCTCAATCGGCTCAATGGCTAAAATCGTAGATAAAACCATGATAAAACAATACATAAACACAGAACTACCATATGGTAGATTAACAAGATTACGTTACAAGTGTCACTGTTTATCAATGAACTATATATATAGTTTACTCGTTCACTATACGAGACCTATAATATGTGTCCTCGTTCTCTCGACGAGTCCCTAAAAAAAGAGAAGAAATGTACCGTTGCCGCAATCTTAGGTACACCTGTCCAAGCTCTAAATTACAGTTTCCATTTAATATTACAGTTAGCTTTTATTAGTTCCTATATAAATCTATAGGTGGACAACGGTCGCCGCAACCACAAGATGTCTTCCGTTAAAAAGGTCTATTCTGGTTCTGCTTGACCAATTTTAATAAACTTGATGTTGTTTAAAAGAGCTTTTGTTGTACAATCGAAAATTTGTAAATATGAAGCAATCTGATTAATAACATAGATGCTAGGGGCGCTGTTTTATTTTTTCTAAATATTGTGTTTTCTCGTAACAATTTTAAATGGAAGCATACAAATTGAAGTAGGTCTTTGATAAGTAGACTAAATTAGTAATAAAACACTGCAAAACGCAAGGCGATATCTCTTTCCTATCCTTGGATATCGTAAGATATCGTTTTGTTTTTCCAACGTCTAGAAGGCCAGTTCGCGTTAACAGAAATTATTAAATTTAGCCTGAATGAAAAGATCTTACCGGCCGACGGCCGTTCTTAGTTGGCCACTCGGTACAAAAGGATGTATTGTAAACTTGAAATGACAGTTTTATAAATTCTGTATTTCAGTTATTCTTTACCAACACACTCCGAATCTATGGTAATCTCATTAAAATAAATGCAACGTGACAGTGGCGTACTACAATCACTTAAAAAAACGGTAGTAGAAAAAGGTTATTTTTCAGGAGTGACAATATGTGATGGACCTCGATGGAAAACCCAAAGAAATTTCGTTACTACTCATCTTCGTAGCGTGGGACTTGGGAAAAAATCCATGGACCAATTAATCCGTGGTGAAGTGGCAGATCTGTTATCAATTTTGAAAGTAAATGAAAACAA
>CAJUYG010003589.1:0-20615 GCA_910591675.1 Galerucella calmariensis | reverse complement strand
TTCGGAACTTATTTCAATACGATCGCGCAAAAAATTGTATAAGCATCCTTTGCCGTTACGTCATACATTGTCCAGCTTGCTCTCTCATCCATTAAATGGATGAGACGGAATTATGACGTCATTAACATATTTCTTATCTAAGGTGATCTAAGGTCGACATAAATTTTATCTGTTACTTTTGACAATTCAGTTGTCATATTTTGAAAACAATTCTTAACATATGCCATTGCTTATAGTTTTGAGGTTAAGTGTAAAATAACATTTAACAAATATAAGACACACGTAAAACAGCAGAATACGTCACCGAACATGACATAACGGCAAAGGATGGTTGAACAAACTATATACCAATCTTGTACCTGCTAACCTTGCGACACTATGACTTCCATGATGATTAAGCTCCGTTTTTTGCCCAGTTTCCATTTATGAAGGAGCAAATTGTCTGCTCTTATAAGAACTCGAAGCACTCAGCTTTGGCATTTGGTAGTTAAAAAAGGTAGAAACAAATTGTTGAATTGTCACAGCAACTGGTATCTAGATAATGAATTAATTGGATCTGATCTGGATCCGATATAGTTGTAAGTGGTTGGCAGATGAAAATGTAAGACGGTGTCAACACCAAAAGATCACTAGGATCAGATGACAATGGAGTCAAAGGACGTGAATTTAATATCGCCTCGATTTCTGCGAGATAAGTTGTAAGCTCTTCAAAGGTTAAAGTTACATTTCTCATTATAGGTTTCAATTGACCCTTTGACGATATAATCCACGCTTATCTCTTTTTTTCAAGCAAACAGACTATCTTAAATTAAAATCACGATATCGTTTTAAATCAGCTGCACTATAACCACAATTGCAATAATTTTTTTAAAATTCTTAACTCAAAAAATAGTATATTAAAGTATAAGTGGATATTAAGGTCTTTAAAACACGCGCGATTTTTGGAGCACGACGGCGAGGCCGGAGTGCTCTAAATAGAGCAAGTGTTTTAAAGACCAGTTATCCACGAATACTTCACGATATTTTTTTTTATTGGTGCACTTTGAAATTATAAATACCGGTCTATAACTACTACAACAACAAGAAATGGAAATCATAGATGGAAACGTCAACTAAATGTCAAATGGTTGAATTCGTGACGTATATGATGTACACCTTGCGTTGTCATGGAAATGAGAAAAACATAAACTAATTTGTATTTTGATGGAAGTTCAACCTTATTGAGTTCTGTGAATGTCAATAGTATTAATTTAAATACCATTTCCTAAGATTTGAAAAATGGAAATATTAATATTTCAAACAATACCAACGGCACTTTCCATTTTAATTTATAAATTTGACATTGTTAAATATCGTTCGAATAAAAGTTTTGACGTTACAAACTACTCCTGTCAGATCAATAATAAAAAAATTGTCATTTAGTCATGATTTAGACTTCGTTTCTCGAGTTGTTGATGTTGCCACGGTAACTTTAAAACACGCGCGTGCTTAAAAGTTCGATTTAAACACGCTGAGGCGTGTTTTAAATAGGTAAACTGGTTAACCAATAAAAAAAAATTTATTATCAATTATCATAAGTGATGCTAACAATAAGACTACTGTTATTTATAAAAACTTGGGCTGAATGGATCTGAATTAACAGTGGTGACATCGAGAAGAAAGAAACAAACTGTTTATATAGACGAAATTGAGGACAGATCAATTTCTCCGTATTAGTTCGATCTTCTCATCCAGCCTCCATGGTCGAGCTGTCGAATTTTTACGTTAGTGTCAGATAGACATGATAATTCGATGAAAACTCAATTGTTCTCGAAAACGGTAGCTGGGACGTTGAATTAAAAATGAAGCAACTTTGTGTGGTTTTATTAGACCAAGACGCAGGTAAAACTTTTTTCTACGATCACATAGGAAAGTGACATATATCGCACTGTCTAATTTTATGGAAAGTGGCCTTTATTCATACGCGTACGGAAAAAAAAACTTATCCGTACGTGTACGGATAAAAAAGCTGTCAAATGAATTTTTATTAAGATTGACCACTGGCAAGCTGTCAAATATACAAGTTTTTATTAGATTCACCCATGTAATATCTAAATTTGAAGCAATCTATTTGAAAAGTGGAATTTTTGTAATTTTCTTGATTAAAAAAATTTAAGGCGAGGTCGAGGATCGAACTCGCGTACTCTTCGTCAAAAGTCCGATGTTGTACCAACTAATCCAAATCACCTGTTATAATAATTAATAATAATTCATGATAAGTATGTATGAAGTATGATGAACAATAATAATTTCAATTTCTATAATTATCCAACCAATTAATAATTGTAATAACATACCTATATTATATAGTTAAACTACTTGAATTTTTGTCACTATTGATAGTTATTGTTACTTTTTGAAATCAATTATGTTGACTTTAATTGTAAAATTTTGTGTATTAATATGTCAGATGTTGATTACACATTATTTGGTGAAATTATCACGTGGTCGTAGGAAAAATACTGTACATTACTCTTGCGAAAGTTATTTTTCACACTCGTGTGATTGTCGCACTCGGCTCATGCTTCGTGCTACAATATTTCCCACTCGTGTGAAAAATGTCACGTTATGTAATATACTATTTATCTACAACTGTCATGTAACGGGTACGATTTGACACTATTTGCAGTGTCATAATGACGTATAATACCGCACTAGTGCGTTTTTGAATACATTACCGCATTAGTGCGTTTTTGAATACATTACCGCACTAGTGCGATAATAAGAATCTAGAAACATATTAATACCAGAATTGAAAATGAAGCTGCATTTTCAATTTCCGGAAGGAGATTGTCTTCGATTGAACTCATTTTTGTTCATTCCACTTTGAAAATTGGATGACATAACTGATTTATTTTATTTCCACAGCCTTGTTTGCCTTTGTTGCTATGGTCACAAAATATGATACACAGTACCTCATGTTTGCAGTCAATATTATTAAAAATACGTTGGATTGAATTTTTTTTTTCAATTTTATAATATAGGTACTGTGAATAATATTATTGAGTAAACAGTTGTAGATAAAGTTTTGTACGTAACACGTCTGATAGGTAGTGATGAGCAAAATTGGTCTTGGTCTTGGTCTTGCGAAAAAGCAATACCAAGACCAAGACCAAAATCATTTTTCGACTCGCAAGACCAAGACCAAGACAGAATCAAGACCGACTATGCAAGACCAAGACACACACAGTAACTATATGAGATGAAATATTTGTAACAGCGTCAACATAATATGCTTTTCTTGGAACAATATAAGTTGGCATGTCGAATTGTCAGTTTTCCTTACTAGATTTCAACGATATACATGAAAAAACAAAGAAATCACTGTTTAAAAAAAGGGATCTACAAAAATGTTCGTAGAGTACATAATGTCTTAAAGAACTTTTTTTAATTCTAATATAGTAATTTTAGGTTTAAAAATGTTTGTTGCATAAAAATAAAATGTTTACAAAATGTTTTGAAAGATGTTCGTTAAGAAACTATGGCAAGACCAAGACTAAAACCAAGACCAAACAAAATACAGCAAGACCAAGACCAAGACCAGACAGATTTGAGCAAGACCAAGACCAAGACCGAGACTGTTCGAGTCTTGGTCTTGGTCTTGGGATTGCTTTGCTCATGACTACTGATAGGAATTATTAACGCATGACTCGGCCTACAGTCTCGTCGTGCAAACTTAACATGCGTGCGTTAATAATGTCCATATCCCACTAATTACGTAAATAACTATTTTCGAATTGTTGGCAATTAACTGAAGATTTTCGGAACATTATTCTATTTTGAGTATTAAAATCTCAATAGTTGAGAAACGATATTATACAATATACCTATCAATCTATGAATTTCAATTTCAATCTTCATATGATAATACGAAATGCATAATGAATAGAATTATTCAGATGATAGCCGCATGTTAGAAACTGAGAACAATGTTTATTCAAATCATTGAATCATTTTGAACTTCACTCATTCTTTCCATCACCCCTTTTCCGCCTTGAGTCTGACAAGCTATAAATAATATTTTATGGTATCTGGAATAAGTAAATAGTGACCTATATTTTATTTCTCCAATGTATCCAGGATAAACCGCATTAATCGTAGTATCATATCTCCTTGTTGGTATATTTTATATTTCAAGATGAAATACTTCTCTCAAGTATTTAGTGAGTGGAGCAGATTTTGCTCTTGTCTACTATTTACTTCCCATTATTATTCCTATTCTCCCACTTATTAGGTTAAGATTAAAAGCTCGATTTATTATGTGAACACAATAATTTATGATTTATTGCTGATTAGCTGTTTATCACGATCAAGTGAACAGCAGCATTTACAACAATACACTTATCAAAATTTGTACACAAATAACTATAAATGCTGCGCCCAAATATTGGCATTTGCTGCTCTGCCACCGTACATAGGATTCATTCTAAGTTTCTTCCAGCGCAATGTCAATCTCACTCGGTCCCCGATGCTGCTCTTTTTCGGGAACTTAAAATTGGAGTGGCTTTTTGTCCTATCCCAGTGTGACCCTTGCAGATCTATTGTAGTCCTCCCTATATTTAGAGCTTTATTTTTCTATTCGACCTTTCAGCCTGGATACCACCTCCCTTGCGTAACACTCTGCCTCGGTTTTTCTCCTTCGAATAAGTGGAGCCGCACCTTTGCTAGGCCTTCGCACTCACAAAGTACTTGCTCCGTGGCTTCGTCTTTTCCCTGGCAAAACCTGTCATCTGCTAGACCAGTTATGTGCATATGCTTCCTCATTTTACAACGTCCGGTCAGCATTACCACCATCATCTTCGTCGTTTCTCGACTTTGTCAAACTAGGTCGACTGGTATTTTATCCGAAGAGCTTTAAAGGAATAGTTTAGCGTGCCTTTATCCTGTGGTTTCATACCACCAGTGCAACGTCTGGTTGTGTATCCATTTGTGGATGCCCTCATTAGTGATATCACCTTTAAGGTGATATCAGACGGTTCACTCGAGTGAATATTCACGCAAGTGAATGCTTCATTATTCTTTCATTCCATGTTCACACGACTTAGTGTGAATGACAAAGAAAAGAACGTTCATTTGTTCTTCTTCAAAATATGTCGTCGGGTGAACACCATTTGTTAATCCGAGTGAACGTTCGCTTTGTGTGCAGACGGTTCATTTTTCGTTCATACTGACGGAGTGAATGATACCGAATGAAAAAATCCAACATCGTTGGATCGGTTCAGAATTCATTCAGCACTCTTGTTGCATTTTGAGTTCAGATGTATCATTTCGAGAGAAAGATGCCAAGTGAAAGACAAAAATAAACGAAAAGTGAACCGTCTGATATCACCTTAATGCTTAGTGCCTTTCACTGTACCCCTATTTCGCGGCCGGCTGTAACGCGACAGGCGATAGACAAAGAAATTTTACGTTATTCTGTAGTTGTCAATATAATTTTTTTGTATGTTTGTTACATGTTTTGTTGTTCTAAAATAATAGTGTATTATGCACCAAGGTGGTGAATACTATTATTATTGACCGAGCACAAAGTTTATAAATGTCTTCACCACCGTGGTGTATATCCATTTTTTTCCACTACTATCCAAATTAGATATAATTGACATTGTACACTAGAATATTACTTAGCAAAGGATCTTTAATGGGAGAACGGTGCATATGAACTTCTTTAATGGGAAAATTACAATTTAAACACACAGCAATAAAATACCATTATTTTTATAGTTGAATCAACAATAATAAGTGCAACGAATCAACGATTTACGGCATGATCCAAAAATTTTACAAAACGTGGGTTGTTTCACTATGTTTACGGTATTGCGTTCACAACACAACACCTTAAGTGTAATAGCTACACTTATACAGCACAGCACTCACAAACGCACCACAAGAATCGTTTACTTCGTTGTCTGATTGACAAGTTCACTGTCCGTTTTCGCTCCATAGATTATGAACGTACTATTATGTCATTAGTCATTTTTGGCTGAGCGCTAATTTCAAACTAATGGCATTTTTATTCAATTAATTCCATCTTGATAGGTAATTTCTAGCAGCAAAAATGTTAAAGACAATCTCCTGGGTATGAAAAATTGAGTTGCTCAAGTCTTTGTTGAAATCTCTGGATTCTCAAAATATTTGAATTAGTCCATTATTAACCTGGGTTAATAATATAAAAAATTATGCACAAGTTTTTGTTGAACCACTATCTCTGAATTTTCAGAATATTCGAATTTGTCCATCATTGACCAAGGTTAATAATAGAAAAAAATATTAACCGCTAATAGAGAAATTCAACTTCTCAGTTGGCTAGAAGAAGCAATAATTGTCAACTTTACAGCTAGTACACCGAGAGAAGAGTTATTTATAGACAAATAAACTGATTTTCCGCGAATCGCAAGGAAATTTTGACATTCCTGTCAAAATTTCTTGAAGAAAAAGTCAGGACTTCCTTACTGTGAGGAAATGTCATTTCCTTACTGTAAGGAAATAATATTTCCGTACAGTTGTTAGTGTTCTACATAAATGATTGAAAACACATTGCTTATAAGGAATTAATTTATATTTTGAAAACATCAAGTCATTGCTGAATACATTTTTAAGATCAATTTGTTATATTTACAGTAATTTGACAGTTAGTACAATTATTGAACATTGGAGGAACACTCTTAGAACTATGAGAAACATTTTGGACAACATGCAGGGTGGTAGGGTCATTTTGTTGAATATTTTGTACTGTGAAAATTTTATTTGCCACCTCAACCTTATTGTTAAGCGATTCTTCGATATATCCTTCAGCAACGTTTGATGACTTCCATCCGCCATGCCTCTTTAAACTAGTTATGTCGGCACCAGAGTCAACCAATATTGTTGCAGAAGACCGACGAAAGCAGTGACCAGTATATTCTGTCGGATTTACCAAGTTCAAATAAGTAGCAACTATTTTGGGCATTTTTCTAAATTGATGAATTCCTACCACTTGTCTACAACCCTTTCCGCTTTGATATTTAAAGAAAAATCGGTCACTGTTCATATTTTCTGGTCTTAACGAAACATACTTTCGATAAACATTCAAGTAGATCTGATTAATTACAATTAATGATCTTGGTTTGTTGGTTTTCGAATCAGGTATGCTGATTAAAAGCTTAGATTCTAAGTCTTCTATATCGTGTACAGTCATTCGGACTAAATCATCCATTCTACAGGCCCCAGAAATACCAAATATTACAGCCACCTAAAAAATAAATAAAGCTATAATCTAAATAGAAATTAAAACCTTGTAAATTACCTTAATCATTGAATTTTCTTTATCTGGAGCTTCCTGGATAAATTTTTCAATTTCTTCCTTCGTTAAAATCTTAGATTTCTTTGCCCTATAACCTTGAGCTTGCCGTTTCAATAAAGAACGAAGTTTTGAGTATGTAGATATATCTACATTGTGTTTAAGTGCAAGGGTTGACTTTAGCATTGAATAATTGGCCCATAATGTTGAAGATTTCATCTTTAAACAAAGGTCTAGGAAGTATGCCATTACAACATTTTCTGAGAAAGAACTCGTATTTTTACTCATGCGATAATACTCTGTGTTGCTAAGTCTCGGCTTGCGCCTCGACTTAGCTATCTTCACAATCGTCCAGGAATGTTAAGCTTTTCCTACCCAGTAAACAATGTACTATTGTTGGACCCCCCTTTGTTTAAAACTAACATTACTTATTTATTATAAAGAAGCCATATTAACGTGAAAATATTGGGAAATTTTGATATAAAAAAATGATTTATTCGAGTGTAATGTCTTTAATGTAAGAAAATTTGTTCTTCTATATGCACACCTTTATCCAATTGTTCTTCAGAAACTATAAAAGTTTACAAAGCACAATTTAATATTTTGTTATAAAATATAATGATGCTTTTTGGGTAAAAATTGTTTTCATTACCCAGAAAAAAACCTAACATCTTGAATAATATTCCATCACTTTGAAACAACAAATTAAATATTTATAGTAAATCGTTCGAAAGTTTTGACAGAAACTTACATTTTTTAAATGAGCCTATAGATTATTACCTCAAATAAGATTTACTTTATACCGAAAAAATAAGTATTTCAGTATAATTGTACATTTTTTGTTACGAGAAAAAAGCTCATTTGCTACAAATCACATATTTCTTCACCCGTAAGAAATTACATTAGCCAACAAATTATGTGGCAATTGAAACAAAGAATTCTCACCCCACCCTTCCCTATTATTCAGTAACGGTCACCACCTGTATACGTTTGGCGTCAGTCTGCATGTGAAATAAGATCAGTTTTTGCAATTTTACTGATTATTTTAGTTAAAGTGCTGTGGACAAAAATAAGTTTATTAATAGAATGAACGAATTGTTAAACTCATGGCGATTACAAGAATTGTGAAATATCTTTGAAGGTAAGGATATAAATGACAATTATATTCAAGTAGGTAGAAGTAACAAGCAAGCGAAATGTACCTCAAACATACACATTTCTCAATTAAACCTATCAGATCTACTCCAAGAACTCCAAAAAACTACTATGGGGAAAGCATTAATGAGCACACTTGAGGATAGACAAGGCTATCTTGTGGATACCATAGTTGGTTATGTTTTAGATCATGAAGGTATGTTTAATTTTAACAATGTATGGTTTCCATTTTATAAATGTATGGTATCTATTTTAAAAAGGTATAGTTTTCTTTTTAATAGATCAAAATATTCAGCAGCATTTTATTCCTATCTTGCTTTCCTACTAAACAGTGTTGTTCATAAATAGAGGCCATTAATTTTTATTAGATTTAAACATGTTTGTCATAAATATACCGTAATTTTAATCCGTGTCCAGACTAACCATCGACCAATTCGATCGATTAGTCCACACATACAAAACGAAAGTCACTTTTGTTGTTCGACATAATGTCTGTTCTCACAAGCATCACAGACAGTCTTTGACAATCCGGATTCGGCGCAAAGACCCTAAATCGTTCTCCCGAGAACACTTTAGCGTCTTTGCACCGAATCCGGATTGTCAAAGACTGTCTGTGATGCTTGTGAAAACAGACCTATTGTCTGGAAACGGCTTAGACAAATATTTGTGAAAAATATATTTTCCTAAGTAACCTTATTATTCAGAGAACCATTAGGAAGTTACCCATACTGCTTAATACACCGTGAAAGCTCAGTGTATTGAATAGTGCATGTAGGTAACTTCCATAAACAAAAAACAATAGGTACCATAAATAATTCGGTTTTTTGGGGAAATATATTTTTTCACTATAAGGCAATATAATGTTTATGGAAATTATGGTTCGGTTATGATAAATATGTTGAATTTTAGTAAATATTAATAATTTTCTTGAAGAAGGAACATTTGTTTCCAACAAAAAAATATAATCTGCTGGGAGGATACATTTTTTACGAATGAAAAACATATCGTTAACCCAGACAATATACTTTTTTATGGTAAAGAAATATATTTTGCCGATACAATACATTTTTTTATGATAAATAAATGTCATTCTGCCATAAAGTAATTTTTTTATAATGAAACAATATAGTTAGGTTGCAAAAATAAGTATCTGTTATTGGAAAACTACTTTATTTAATTTAAATGCTTTCAAAGATTAATATAACTATTTTGTCATTATACCTCAATAAATGTTGTTTGAGACAAATATACAGTATGCGTAAGTTGCTTCCGAACCTCCACATTATAAAAGTACGACAGAAAAACAGCTGAATGAGAGAGAAAGATAATTATACGCGGTCATCGAGGCGTGTATTTAATTCCAGTTAGGGTGTGGTTCTATTTCCGATAGTGAACGAATGCTCATTGCCCTACTATTTCAACCGCTATTGCCAGAAGCGCAGATTAATTTGTACAAATGATATTTTTCTCTCGTTTTCGTTGACTTTTTTTCGAAGTCATGCACAATAGCTAAAACAAAACACTTTCACTTGGCAACACTGTGTTTTACAGATAAAATTCACATTTAAACTGCTATTCCTAGGTCTTTTCGCTACAAACGTTGATCACGTTGGAAGCGCATGCCATTGTATTTGAAAATAAAACATTTACAATTATGCCTTCATTAACATACTTAACCTGCGAAAAAGTGCAAATTGTAAGATGGTATTTTGGAGGTCATTCGGCTAATGAAATCGTTAATTTGTTTATTGTGGCATTTGAAAATCGCCCAATTCCTTCAAAGTCAACAATTGTGAAAATAATTAGTAATTTCGAGAAATATGGATGTGTTTCGTACTGTAGAAAATGCCAAGCTTCGGAAGATCCAATCGAACGCCCAATTAACGATGAAAGGCAGACTAGAGAATTGAATGTTTGTTTAGCAGTTGAAACAGGACAACCATCTTCTTCAAGACAAATTGCTGAAGAGGTCGACATGGATAAGAGAACTGTACAGAATATTTTAAAACGGAACGGGTACCATTGTTACAAGGTTCAGACAACGCAGGAAATATTACCCGAGGACAATATCAGACGAATAGATTTCTGTGAGGAGATGATGGAACGTCAAAATGCTGACGAAAACTTTTTAAAAAATATTTTATTTACGGATGAATCAACTTTTTCACTACATCAAAAACACAATCCATCCGTCACAAGATATTGGTCTCGGGAAAATAAACATCTAACCATTCCAATCCGAACGCAGTATCCGCAGAAGCTAAACGTTTGGACGGGTATTCTAGGTGACCACATTATAGGTCCTTTTTTCATTGAGGGGAACTTAAATTCCGCCAAATATTTAGACTTATTACAAAATCAAGTAACTCCTGCAGTTCTCCTTATACCCGATGTTGATCTCAACAGAATTTGGTTCCAACAAGATGGTTGTCCAGCCCATAATTCAAGGATAGTAATGGATTTTTTAAATTTTACATTCCCCGAAAAAATTATTAGTACTGATGGTACAATTAAATGGCCTCCAAGATCACCTGAACTAGCTCCAAATGTTTTTTTTCTTTGGGGATTTTTAAAAAGTAGCATTCAACCAGCATGCATTTGAAAGAGCTAATAATTTGAATGAATTGAGGGTGAAAATACAGAACGTTTGTGCCAGCATTACGCCAAATAATCTTAGAGATATGAGATCAAATCTTTATCACAGATTTGGCTATTGTCTGGCACAGCAAGGTGGTTTATTTGAGCACTTAATTCATTAAAATTATGTTTACCTTTAGAATAAATTTTTATTTTTATTTTTTCAGGAAGTTTATATTTTATGTTTAGAATAGGTGTAGGTACCTTATTTTATTTTTTCAATTTAATTTATTAATGGAAGGGATTTTTAGTTTATTAATTGTGGTTCTCTCAAGAAATGCTGTTTTATTTTCAAGTTACAATGGCTAAAATAATATCCTATTGTAGTTAGAAATTGTCAACTTGGTCTGAAATGATCATGTTGACAAAAATGAATTTTAAGATTTACAGGTTACGTAATAACGATTGTATTTTTATATTTCTTTAACATCCTCACTCCTTACGTCTTGGGAGCATACTGAATTACCATTTACCACCACCAACTAGTTAAAATAGTAGGGCAATGAGCAGTCGGGAACTCTCGGGAATAAGCTTACGCCCCCTAAGGGGAAACAAAGTGATGATTGTGCACAATTATTCTTCCTCTCTCTTTCATATATCCTTGTCGTACTTGTGTAATTCGTACCTAGGTTCCAAAGCAGATTTCGCATGTTGTATATATATAAATGTAATTTTCGATAGATAACCCATTTTATTGATGACAATGAGTATGTTTTTATTCATCAACAATATTACTTTCCGAACTTGAAACAAATACTTTCTTAACGACAAATTAAATATTAGTTAGGCCATATGAAGAATCATATTTATTTGACATAATAAGATTTTGATTGTCACAAATAAATCTTTTTCTCGGTGTAGTGAAAAAAAGGTACTATTAACGCTATAAGTTCTAAAGCGACACGTATTTTTACACTCCAACATTATTAGCATTTAGTAATTTTATAAACAATACCTATACCATTTCATAAATAAATAAGCAGATAATCTTCTTATAACACGCCAACAAACTGTTGTAAAGTTCTTGTCACGTTACGTTGCTGTAATTCTGGAATATTTTCGTGGCCTGGTATAAACGCTACACTAAATATGTGTTTCATTTTAATTTGTCCCTTAATGCGGATTTATCGCTATTTGCCAGGTACGGATTTAGTCGTTAATTCAATTAAGTACACATGATCCTTTCATTCAATCATATATTTTTTTGTTGAAATAAATATTCACGCTTTTACAATTATTGGATCAACATCAATTCTGGAATTGGTATTATTTTGGATTAAACGATAATATTAATAGATATTCAACAGCAAATGTAAATAATATGCAATTCGCCAATTAAGGCCCGGTTGTACATTTGAAGCTTAAAATCGAGCTCAACTGAGCTGGGCTTAAAATATAAGCTTAGCTCAACCCTAAGCCTGTTGTACAAACATGGTTCAGTAGCAGCTTTACTAAACCTATATTTGCAACTGTTGGTAGAACTTCTTTCGAACTGACGCATGCGTATGAAGTAAATTGGTCACAATATGTTTGTCAAATAACCTAACTAATGTCATATTTGCTACCTATTAGTTTCACAAGAAATTTCCTCTGATATACAATCTGTCACAAAGCGAACGGTTTCTTTAGAAAGACGAAATCTTTGAATAAACTCATGATATCTCAAACATTCAAAGTGATTCATACGCTCTCTATACACCCGAGGTCTTCTCGGGTGTTGTACGATTCCAATAAGTTCCAAAAAATCCTCATCATCGGTTAAAATATCCATAATTAACTTTGACAAACTTTTAATTCAATATTAAAATAAGTACAGGTTATGTTTGCATATAATTCATTCACATTTAAGCCACGGAACATGATAACAATTTATGTTCCGTGCTTAAGCTTACATTAAACCTGCCCTCTTGAAGGCTTTACTAAGCTTAAGGTTTAAATGTAGCTCAACCGTAAGCCAACTTTTTACAACAGCAATCTGACGCTGAACCTGAGTTCACACTTGAGCCTTTACTAAGCTACAATTGTACAACCGGCCCTAAATGTACCTAATTCACATTTCAATATATGATTTACTCTACACAATTGATTGGTAGGTACCTGTGAAACAAATCAATATACAACATTAACTTTGAAACGGATAAAGTTTAAATTTTATAACGATGAATGAAACGTTATTTTACATACTTGAGAGCAAATTAATGTCAAATGTTTTAGACCTCAGAGTTAAGCGCACGGCCACCATATTGAATATTTTGAAATTACAACCTAGGTTGAGTCATAGATAAAAACATACTTATAGATGGGAAACTGACCCGTGGCGCCCTCTATTTGTACGGGTGGCGTCACCTTGAGAGTCTCGTCAGTACCTCTAAAACAAATCAGATAGTTGTGAGCTTCGCTAACAGTCGAAAAAGAAGATTCCTGTAATTTTACTGTTTTTGGCGGCATATTCAAAGTTACTGTAATTTCACTTTTATTGCAAAATGACATTTATGGTCCATTTTTTTATATTTCATTTGAAGCTACTCATTAGATTTATATTACAATAATAACAATCAAAAAGTCAAGTAAACTTAAATGAAATGTCAAAAAATGGACCATACAATGGCTAAAGTGAGAAAAATAAAGCAATAATCATCAAGTTTATATATTTTAATGGATATAAAAAGTATACAATAAATGGAACATATTCCTTTGACGGGTCCGTTGAACTATGTGTTGTACATTTGTTAATAAAGACATTCATTCATTCATTCATTCATTATAGGGAAACACGAATTTTTGACTGATTTTGCGAAAAATCGATAGTACTCACCTATTTTGAGAATAATCCGTCAAAAAATTTGCGGGTTATACACAATTTACAAAGAAAAATCCAAAAAAAGATTTTTTTTCGCCACTTTAGCCATCACTTTTTGGCATGATATTTCATACAAAAAACAGTTTAAATGTATTGCTCTGTACATGAAAGTGATCAATAAGATGTGTTCTCGCTATCTACGAAAAAAATCCAGTTAGATTCTTCATAATATTGTTTAAATTACCACTTTTATAAATATATATTTGACAGGCAACCAGTTTGGATATAAATAATTTTAATAATAATCGCATACACATATATGCAACCTACAAAACATAGAACAAAATACAATACTTTGTAGCGTGGTTGCCAGCTGTAATCGACTACTCGACAATCATGCTACATGACTATTAAGATACGAAATTAAATATTGTATCAGACTATATTTTTAGTTAGATTCATTCAAGACAAACCCAAGAACATAAATGAAATTATAAACACATTTTATAGATGATAATATCCTTATATTGCGTATTTGAAGAAGGGGAAACAAATATATAATCATTGTATTCAGCCTTCCCCTCAAAAAATATCCAATACTTTGTAATCCACATCAAGTTGTTCCAGAAGGGAAAGGGAATATGATAATTGGATTCTAGAATAACTTAATTATTCTAGAAGGGGAAGGGTGAAATGTCAGTGCTGATATATGTGGAAAAATCGGCAACTACCACTAACGGCGTTACAGCTCTTACTAAATTAGAAATTTCAGTACTGACGCGACTCCCTATGTGGCAGCACCCTCGCGATTTCAGAGATCCCATGGAGCTACTATTAAGAGGAGATGACAAAGTCGACTGTCTTATAATAGAAAAGTGGTATCACATGAGTGACATTGTGGTGTTAGCAATATGGCGTCGACGGCAGAGCCGGACTATTTAAATTTTCAATCAATAAAAATATATTCACTAGTGAAATTCTTTTTCACCTAGATATAGCGTAGCGGCTTTTTAAATTTTTGATTAGATGTGGTTTTCTTTGTTAAAGTGCACATTATCGTCCTTTTGACAAGATGAATTTGATAATATCGAAACACTGTATGTTGTTGGCTGCCAAGAACCTCTTTTCACAAATTTCAACCCCATATCTCTTATTGATGGAGTTGTAAGAAATCTACAAACATTGAATATAATCAAATCAAGAAAATCGTTCTACCAAAAAAGTCTTGAAAATAAAAATGTGGAAGAAAAACAAAAATATATATGGCGAACAGTACAACAAAAAACTGGAAAAAAGAGACATGCTACAATTGATAACATTGATATAAATGGGAAAATAACTCAAAATAAATACGAAATTGCCAATTTGTTTGCCACTTTTTTTGCAACAAATACTCAAAAAGCAATAAATACTCACTTAACCGACAGTAGTTTTGAAAATTATACAACAATGTATGTCGCTAATACGTTTTATTTTAAACCTGTTATCCCTGAAGATGTATTGGATATAATTAACTGCCTGAAAAATGTTAATGCCGAGGGTGTTGACTGTCTTTCGACAAAGATCATTAAGAGCATAGGTCCACAAATTGCTTGTACTCTAGCAGACATTATCAATTACTCAGTGGAAACAGAAAAGTTTCCAACAAGTTTAAAGATAGGAATTGTTACACCAATACATAAAAAAGATAGCCCACTTAGTCTTGACAATTATCGGCCAATAACTGTCCAAACTGTGATATGTAAAGTGATAGAAAAATGTATTTATAAACAAATGTTTTCTTTCCTCAAAAAGTATAATGTTATATCAGACCATCAGCATGGTTTCTTGCCTGGCAGATCGACGGAGAGTGCATCCATAGCTCTGCTTAATTTTATCCACACCTCATTGGAAAGGAAGAGATATGTAGGAGCACTCTTCTTTGATCTTTCAAAGGCTTTTGACTCGGTTAGTACTGATATAACAATAAATAAACTACGAGATTTAGGATTTCGGGGCAAATTTCTATCGTGGCTGAAATCATACTTAGAAGCCAGAAAACTTATTGTTAAAATTGAAGATCAGAAGTCCCTCCCCCAACCTGTGGAAATTGGCGTACCTCAAGGGTCAATCTTAGGTCCTCTGATATTTTTATTATACGTAAACGATCTTTCTAAATATGTTAGCACAAATAACTTGATACTATATGCAGATGACACAACATTAGCAATTGATTCTGAGTCTCCAGATGAGCTGCTTTCAAAGATGAATATTTTATCAAAGGAATTTA
Source organism: Galerucella calmariensis (assembly GCA_910591675.1). Taxonomy (NCBI): domain Eukaryota; kingdom Metazoa; phylum Arthropoda; class Insecta; order Coleoptera; family Chrysomelidae; genus Galerucella; species Galerucella calmariensis. The sequence continues at coordinate 4,439 of CAJUYG010003589.1, read as the reverse complement.
TCAGTTGGTGTGAAAGAAATTCCTTGATAGTAAACTCGACAAAAACCATTATCATGCATTTCGCTACAAGAATAGATATTCTTGAAAATAGCTGTATCTCAGTTAAGGGTACTGATGTTTATTTTTCGAGTTATACGAAATTTCTAGGAACCTACCTTGATAAGAATATGAGCTGGAATACCAATATCAACCACATTTGTAAAAAATTAAATAGCAGTTACTTTGCAATATTACAGCTAAAAAATATATTTACAACTAGTCAATTGATCAATGTTTATTATGCAATAGTATACTCCCATATTTCCTATAATCTCATTCTGTGGGGGGGGGGGTGCGGTAAATGCCTCAAGGATTTTTACTTCTCAAAAAAGGATTGTTCGTCTAATTTTTAATCTAGATTATAGAGAAACATGCAAAAATCATTTTAAAGATTTCGGTATTCTAACTTTTTATTCTATTTACATCTACAAATGCATATTATATGCAAAAAGTAATTCCAGTGGTTTTAGTCTTAATTCTGATTACCATGATTACCCAACCAGATCTGGCAAACTTATACGGCCACCAAAACATGAAACGTCATTGTTTGAAAAAAGTCCTGTCTATAAAGGAATTCAATTCCTGAATCATTTGCCCATCTGTATAAGAGATGAGAACAATTTCAATGTTTTCAAACAAAAACTTAAAAAATTTTTAATTGTCGAATGTTTTTATGATATATCAGAGTTTTTGAACAAACGATTTTAATTTAACTGTTTAATAAGTAAGTCGTATTTAATGTAATATCCTCTTTTCTGTTTGACCTGTCCTATATCATGTACTATGATCAAAAAGGATGAATAAAGTATTATTATTATTATTATTATTATGAAGTTAAATAAAACTTATTGAAGCACAAAGAAATATATTTCAGTACAATCCTGTTTCGATTGTTTACTAACCTATGCTATGTTGTTCCTGATGATTTTTTCGTATTCACACTGTCTCTACTTGTACAACTTCGTGAAGCACAAGAAACCATTATTGTTCAATTATTAAAATAGAAAAAAACGACACTAACAAAAAGAAAATCCAAAAATACCCAATTCACATCCACAAAACAATACCAATGTCAAGTTGACAGAGAAGTGGTAGTAAAATGGCGAAGCCGATACCACTTTTATGACAGGCGTAGCGACTCCTCTTAATACTAGCTGGGTTGAGTAACGTTTCACATAAAATATTATTTTTCCTGCTACTAGCTGTGAAGTTGACAATTATTGCTTCTTCTAGCCAACTGAGAAGTTGAATTTCTCTATTAGTGGTTAATATTTTTTTCTATTATTAACCTTGGTCAATGATGGACAAACTCGAATATTCTGAAAATTCAGAGATAGTAGTTCAACAAAAACTTGTGCATAATTTTGTATACCCAGGAGATTGTCTTCAACATATTTGCTGCTTGAAATTACCTATCAAGATAAAATTATTAGATTATTTGAATAGAAATGCCATTAGTTTGAAATTCGCGCTCAACCAAAAATGATTGATTACATAACGAGTACGTTCATAATATATCGAAAACTGGCAGTGTACCACAGATTACCCATCCCCCCTGCAGTGTACTTTTATCAGTCAGACGACGGGGTAAACGTTTCTCGTGGTGCGTTTGTGAATTATTTTCAATTTTTGTCTTAAGTTTGGCTAGTAGGTTGTCCAATTTTGTGAAAACTGTCGTTGCCACCATCTTCTTTTTCGTCTCTGGGCCTGGGAAGCTATTATGATAAAAGCAGCACTAACAGCAGCAGCAGTAGAGAGGTCCATTTTCGCCAACACTACGTTCAGTTTCAACGTTCAACTGCTTTTGGTTTGGGTGCGCTGCACTGCTTACAAAATGTGTTGTTGTGTCCAACAATTATGGTACCCAGAAGTGGCAACATTTTGTTGTCTGGTTTGTGCACATCTCAAGACATCTACAAGTGTATTAGCAGAAAATCATGGTATTTGTAGACAGTCTGTACAAACTATTCCGCATGAAAATAACTTTTATTCCTCTTCAAGAATTGTCTGTTGATGATTTTGATAGACGATAACAATTTTGTAGGATAGTTACAAAAAGATTTAAGATACAGAACTATTCCTTAGACTTTTTTGTATTCAGTGATAAAGCCACATTCTGCTTGAATGGCTCTGTTAAGAGACATAATTGCCGGTACTTTGACCTGGGTGCTGGGGCATCGAGGAGTGGAGGGCAACGATAAGGCCGACATTTTGGCGAAAAAGGGAGATAAGACTCTATTCATTGGACCCGAACCATTTTTTGGCATTGCGGAAAGCACTGCTAGATCAGCCATAGCTATACCTGGGCGGAGAGGGAAGCCTACACGTACTGGGCAGACATACCGGGGCTCTCTCACTCGAAGGCGTTCATATACTACCCTTCGAGTAAAAAAATAAGCAGATTCTGGAATGGAATAGAACAAACTTACGCATTCTGTCGGGACTGCTTACAGGACATTGTTGACTAAATTACCACCTAAAGAAAATGAGTCTGGTTCAGACCTCGAACTGTCGGTTCTGTAATTTGGAGGACGAAGCTGCGGAGCACATACTATGCTCATGCCCAGCCTTGGGCAGGGTACGGCATAATACATTCGGTTTTAGTACCTTAGAGCCGAACGAATTCAAAAAAGTATCACCGAATACATGAACTTCGTCAGAAGCACAGGCTTGTGGGGTGGATTATAATCCATAGGGGTGGGCCACGATAGACCTAACGGTGAGTTGCAGTGGAGGTGGCGAGGAGGCCCCACTGACATGGAACCTAACCTAACCTAACCAAAGATTACAGAATAAAAATATAAGATGTTTCACTCGTTCGAATTTATCGCGTAAAGCACCGATGTCGCTGGTGACTTGGATGGTACAGTACGTCGCTACGTCCTTACTTGCATTTAATTTGGCATATTATACGGGACGTCCCCCGTCGAGCACTGTTATTTTAGAACGGTGTTTATTGGTTGTTCGTGTTTTATATTTATGTTGTATAGATTTTTCAAATTCATTAATTAATTGTTGAAATGAGCAAAAAATCATATTAATATTTTTCTCTTTAATAGCAAAGCTTAAACACTAAATATTTCGGTATATTATTTTGTAATATTTGCTAATACAAAATTACGGATTTATTTTTATAATAAGGATATTATATAAACAAGTACATTAAGCAAGAAAACACAAAAATTCAATTCTATAGCTAACCAAAGTGGAATTGGTCAGTTCCTTTTGAACAAATTCACTAAATTTTCTTTCCATCATCTATGTAATCAATTTCCTTCCAAATATTATGCAAGTCTGTATATTATATTTTACCCCCAAATGTATATTGAATGATTTGAAAGACAATAGATTGAATTTAACGCATAAACCAAACTCCAAACTCAGTATTTTACAACATTTATAAAAAATTTTAATAAAGGTATCCTGCAGCTGCTTTTTTTTAATGTTTTAATCTTGTCAATCCAAAAAATACGCCTTATTTAAAGATCAAAATTTGAAATTCAGTGGCCCTATTATTCTGGTGGCTAATAAGTATATTTAATTAAATTTGTGATAAATATCTGCTAGATTATCAATAAGTATTGCAAAATTACTGAGATGCTGGATAAAAACTGTGAATTGATTGATTTTTAAGTTTATTTTTTACTCACCTTTTCAAATTCATATCCCGAACATTTTTCGAAATAATTAACATTTGAAAATAAACCTTTGTGATAAAGAATCCTATTTATTCAAATATATATTCCTCCAATTTCCCCTGTATAGCTTAAAATAAAATAAGCTTTCCGAACTTCTCTGGTATCTACCGGTCTCATTATTGACAACAAAAGTGAGTCGTAAACATAGCGGCGTTCGTTTGGGACAGCAACTTGAATCAAACCGCCCTGGAGTGAAACATATTATATTTTTATTCTGTAATCTTTGACCTAACCTACTAGTCAAATGGTAATCCGAATTGGTTTGTACACAGCGTCCACAAAAAGTTGAAGTAATACTGCTGTTTTTGTTTAATCTTTTGTATAAAGTTATATTGTTGGTTTAAATGAATGAGTAAATGGATTATAGTTAGGGCAGAAATATTTCTGCGTCATGAATCTACTGCATTGCATGACTTAGTTATTATACATCAAGTTATAATGCCTGCATAGTGGCATCACTTCAAATTATTTTATGCCGTTCGTGACTAGTTGCGTTGATTGTCAAGAAAATCAAATCCAGCAATTTGCAAGTGGTTGAGCAGTAAATGCATCCTCCCCAATTGTAATTACTTTTTTATTTGTTAATTTACCAGAAATGTTGGATAAGAAAATAGCAATAGTTTGTTAAATAATATTAATCTTATTGTTATATTTATTTGAATAATACAAATATATGCCTATATACACGAAAAAACATCAGCG
>CAJUYG010003588.1:21747-32464 GCA_910591675.1 Galerucella calmariensis | reverse complement strand
ATCGTCTCTCAAAATTAAAAACATGTGTAGTCAAAAATATAATCTATTTTTAGGTTTTTATTTGAATATTCTCGGAAAACGATAGGAAAATTTAGACTGTTGAATAAAATCATGAAGCGCATCTAGTCATAATGAAAATCAATACAGGCTATCATTTCCATAACATTTTATAACAAAGAATACCTTAACAAAATCTAAAACACAGCTTCTTACCTTCATAAACGTGATAGAAGTCGTTGTACCGGCGACATCCAGCAATATAACAATGGATTTTTCCACATTTAAAGCAGGATTTGCGATTTCAGCACTCATTTTGTTTTTTCCACTATTTCGAATGACTAGCACTATTTTATTTCAATTTATTACTCGTATAATGTCGTTTTATATGAAAAATTTGGAATAAACTATAACTAACCGGCCCAACTCCAGGTGTTCCGGTCTATCTCTTAACGTAAATGGCAATATGGTGAACTCCGCACCCAAGGAGAATGCGCAAGCAGAAAAAACCGCCAAACGGGAGCAAACGATGAACCACGAAGAGACCCAACGTTACCAACTGATGAACATTAGACAGTAAAAATTACGTTCGTTTGTGCTACTGAGAAAATGTTATTATTTATTGAATAGAACTTTACGATCAATGAAATATTTGTAAATACATAATGATATTTTGGACCTCTCCTTCCACATTAAATCTTACGGTGGTATTAGACGATTTTTGGAATGAAAACTTCTTTAGACGCGCTAAGCACTGGGATGAAGAAAAAAACATTTCCAAGTTATGCAACACACAATATGGGCGTATGATAGAATTTTTGAAAAGGTGTTCATTTTTGTGTGAAAATTTCCAGTTATCATGGAAGTACCATAAATATTTTTTAAAGGGAGCATATTTTCGAATGTGTATCTACCATGGACGTAAGATAAAATTTGTATAGGGGAATCATTGATTTGTAAAAATTCCCATCGGCGTGTGATAACACATTTTAAAGAGGTTAATTTATTTGAACAAATTTCCTCCCAAGTCCCCTTATAGGCGTATGATGAAATTATTGAAAAGGGGTTTTTTGTGGGAAAATTTCCATTTACCATGGGAGTATCATACAATTTTTAAAAGGGAGATATTTATTCATAAAAATGTCTATCTACCATGAGTGTAAGAAAAAGTTTGTGTAAAAGGGATTCATTCATTTGTGAAAATGTAATGGGTGTACAATGAAGAGGGTTAATTATAATTTGTACTTTAGAATCATTGATTTGTAAGAATTCTCAATTACTATGGGCGTACGATAAAATTTTTAAGGGGATATATTTATTAGGAAAAATTATCTCTCATCATTGGCGTATGATAGAATTTTTGAAAACACACAAAATCAAAATCTTTTTGTGGTTGTTTACGGCTTAAAACCACAGAAATAAATATTAATTGCAACGTTCAAGGACGCTTGACATGGTGCAATACAAAATACAACGTGCGATGCTGCGATGAAATGCAAGTCGCAAGATTTCTTGATCAAAAGAGACCCCCAGCTGACCAGTTTCTGCAATTGCAATTTTATTAGTTTAGTGCCATTTCTAGTGTATGCTTTTGTTTTGATGATGATGATATGATGATCATTATATACTTACTTATCAGCTGATTGTAGTAGAGGATATTGATAATCGACAGTAATATATATCACTTAGTTTTTTTCTCAGAACATTTTTCACTTTCGCTATCTCCATTTTAAATAATAGAAAATCTTATACTTACGTAGTGTTTGACATTTACAACGTTTGCATGTAGATACCTCTCGTAAAATATCGATACCTCACTTACCATTTATAATAAGCATGAATCTCCCACTGCACTTGTAAAGAAATCATTCCTAGAATTATTACAAAAGAAAATCTTATGATTTAACACTATATATGCAGATGCTTCCAAAACTGACTCCGGTGTTGGTTGCGCAGTTTCCACGAAGCATGAACTCATATATGCTCCTTCCCTTTACCTTCAGTGTGTATAGCGTTCACACAGGCGAGCTTCAAAGCATTTTTCAAGTTTTTAAAACATCTTCCTACCCCGCAAAAATATAGCAATATGCACTGACTCCATTTCCTCCTGCTCCTACTCCCTCCTTGGGTAGTGTAGAAAACCTACACAACCGAGGAGGAAATGGAGATTGCGTCGGAGAAAGGGGACAGTACTCTTTCAGAAGGGGACATCACCCTAACGAAAGAGGGAATTACCCAAGAAGGCGACCAACAGGATGGCGGGAATTAATGCCCACCATGCCAAAGGAGCATCAGCGGTGATCACAAAATTGTTCACCAAGGACCAATGGGGGTTGTGTTTAATCCAAGGACCTTGGGTTAATAATAACCAGGTAAGAGGATTAGCATGTAAAGATGCTAAAATAGTATATCACACTGGTAGTGATATACCAAGAACATGTATTATGATAAGGAACAATATTAACTATGTTTGTCTTTCAGAATACATGACTCGAGACCTTGTTTCAGTTCGAGCACACCTCGAACACAAGAAGGAGGGCAAAGAAATAGTGATAGCATCATGCTACTTTGAGGGAGATGGGCCTGCACCACTCCCAGAGGTACAAAGGCTGGTGAAGTACTATGAAGAGCAGATACTACCTCTACTTGTAGCACGTGATGCCAATGCACACAACACCGCTATTGGCAACCATATTAGAACGGAAATCCTAGAGAGACTACCTCTCCACCCATGTCAGCATGCTTACCGGGCAGGCAGATCTACGGAGACGGCACTGGTACAACTAACGGTGGATATCCGAGCACCTCTAGACAACCAAGAAACCTATAGGAGGAGCTTTTGACAATACTCCACATGAGGCTGTCAAAAGAGCATTAAACAGAAGAGTACAACATCCAAATGGATGTCGGAGCTGCTCACCACAAGAGTAGCAGAGACGAGGACGAGCAAAAACATTGTCTCCATCTGCACTACCAGAGGATGCCCACAGGTAGGGGTATTATGCCCATTAATGTGGAGTCTGACGGTTGACGAACTCCTGTGTGGTTTGACGGATCTCGGAATATCCTGCCAAGGATATGCCGACGATATTGTTATAACAGCCAGGGGGAAATTCGAAAACACCCTTTGTGATATTGTACAAAAGGGTCTGAACTATACAAATAGCTGGTGTAGGCAAGTGGGACTAAAACCACCCACTAAAACCATCTTGATAGCCTTCACTAAAAAAAGAAAACTCAACCTCGAAACCATAAAACTTGAAGGGAACGAGATTGAATGGAGACAAGAAGTCAAGTATCTAGGTTTAACTCTAAGACAGTAAACTCCTCTGGAACAAACACGAAAAGGAGATAACATACAAGGCAAAAATGGCTCTAATGTTATGCAGAAATCTGACAGGAAGTAACTGGCTATAAAAATCCTAAGCTGGATGTACACTGCCATAGTGAGACCAATCATGACTTATGGAGCCATTGCGTGGAGTCGTAGAACTAGCCTATTGACGACGAGAAAAACCTCTCCAAAATTCAAAGACTAGCCTGTATATGCATTACAGGAGCAATGAAAACATGCCCAACGGCAGCCATGGAAGTGATTCTCAACCTCACCCCTCTACATATAGTGATGGAAAGCGTTGCAGAAAGAACAAGATACAGAATTCTTAGAAATCAGACAACCTGGGACATGCCACAAGACGGTATGATGAAAAAGTATAACTTTTCAAAGAAATTCGTTACGGAATTAAGCAAAAAAAGGAATGGGATCCAAATACCATTACCAGACTTGGAAATAATGCAATTCAATGGCACACAGACGGCACAAAAGCAATAGAAGGAACTGGGATAGGAGTGTTCGGGCCAGGAACCAAACACTCTGAAAGCTTGGGAAAAACCCCAAGTATATTTCAAGCGGAAATCTACGCCATAAGAAAGTGCGCCCAGTTCAATATTGGTAAAGGATACAGAAGACAAAGGATTATCTTAATGTCGGATAGTCAAGCAGCCATTAAAGCACTGAGCTCTTGTGTAATCAGTTTCAAAATGGTGGGGGCATGCCTAGACAAACTCAATGAACTAGGCGAGAACAATATAGTCACCTTACTATGGACTCCAGGACACACTGGAATAGAAGGAAATGAAATAGCAGATGAACTAGCAAAGAGGGGGACTGAAATACCTTTCTGGGGGCCTGAACACTTTTGCTGAATCAGCCCCAATGTAATATTTGATGAAATAAGTAAAGCCGAGAAAAAGAGAAGACCTGATCATTGGAAAGATCTAGTAGGGCTTATACAATCAAAGACTCTTCTAGTTGACTACAACCTGCAATCAAATCAAATGAATGCATAAGTCAAAGTAAAACTTCGCTAAGAGTTTTAACAGGGATCCTAACGGGACATTGTCGCCTGAATGGGCACCTGAAAAAGCTCAAAATAGTGGAGGAAGAAGAATGCAGATTTTGTGGAATGGAAGAAGAAGCCTCCATCCACATACTTTCTAACTGCACAGCACTCCAGAATCCTAGAGCACAGCACCTGTGAGATTACTGGATAGAAGAAGAACATTTAGGTACCTAAGTTGAAGCCTGCAGACAACCTAAAATTCCCCCGGGAAATAGGACTAAAGGAGCTTCTAGTTTCTGAGACTCTCCTCAGAAACTAAGTAGAAATAAGGGGGCACAATAGATCTTTTTAGGTCTCAGTGAATGTCACCCCAAAATACATACGTTCACAAGCGATATCTACTACCGATATCTATTGAATCCTTCTTGGGACGGTACAAAAAATACCTTGTGAGTTTGCCAGTTGGAACAAACCTATTGATTAGTGTAAAGTATAATAATGGAATAATGTGAATGAAACAAAAAAAGGAAGATAAACGTTTTAATTTGAAAATTTCATGATTGTCAATACCTATAGGTACGTAGTAGGTACGTAACCATGACCTATATATCGAATGTGGTCCAGTACTGTAGCATGAAAGGCACATTCAACTGTTCCTGATAAAGCTGATGTCCAAAATCTTCATTTCAATATTACCTGCATCAAATCTTTACACTGCAGTTGCCGTATATAGTAGTTCAAGTAGTAGTTACATTAATATTTCAAATTTACTGATCGTGAAGTTTCTCCAAACCGACCGTCGCCCTTGTCGACTTTTTCCATTGGTTGGCATACCGGTCATGAGCTAGACAGTGAACACCTGTGGAACAAACCCGAAAAGGAGATTATATACAAAGTAAAAATGGCTCATCTAATGGTGTGCAGGAACATGGCAGGGAGAAATCGTAGTTGTCGCCCAAAAAATCCTGCCATAGTGAGACCAATAATCACTTATGAAGCCATAGCGTGGATTAATAGAACTAGCCTATTGACGACAAGAGACACAACCTCTCTAATTTAAAGACGCCTGTATATGCAACGGCGAACATGGAATTGATTCTCAACGTCTCACCACCAAATATGGTGGTGGAAAGTGTTGCAGAAAGAACAAGATACAAACTAAGTAGAGAGTGAATCATTTAAAAGAAACCTCGCTTTTTAGAAATCAGAAAATATGGGACATACCACATGATGGTATGTATCTGTATCTGTAGAGTAGGGAGGGTGAGTGTAGGCTCACAGCATGTGACCCATTGTACATCCTCCCGAGGAGTTGTCCTCTTAGGTCATCGTCCATCCTGTCCTTTTCAGGAAGGTGGACAGGTCACTAGGAGACATCTCCTTTATATCGGCAGGTGTAGGCCAAGACTCACCGAACACACACTCTCTTATTGACGATAGCTCCGGACACTCGCATAAGACATGCCTGACAGTTTCATCTTCTTGTTCACACATCCTGCATAGATGTGTGTCTACTAGCCCCATAGTATGGACGTGTTTCCTTAGTTGCAGTGGCCAGTCAGAAATTCTACTGTTAAACGTAGGTTTTTCCTGGTCATCGCCAAATATTTCTTCGGCGCCAACTTCCCAGGGTCGCCCAGGGTGATCCTGGCAAGACTGCATCCTTTGATTCCATCCCATCTCTTAAGGGATTGAGCATGGGTGTAACGTTTGGCTAGTTCCGCAATTGTCGAAGTCGTTAGGCCGTAGGTGTCACTGGGTCCTAGAATTTTTAGTCCAGCGACTTCACTGGCTAAAGAATCGGCAATGCGATTTCCTTTACTCCTGTCGTACCCTTTAACCCATCTCAGGATAATATTGTTATCTGCCGAGGCGTTAGCTAAATCTTGGTGGCACTCTAGTACTAGCCTCGATATAACACGTTGTCTGTTCAAGGCTAATAGGGCTTGTCTACTATCAGTGCAGATTGTTATGTTTTTGCCAGAAATTTCTCTTCTGGTTAGTTCTTTTGTGGCAATTGAGATACCAGCCAGTTCTGTTTGAACCACGCTGGTAGTGTTTCCCATTCCCCACTTAATCTTCAGGCTCAGTGCTCTCGAGTAAACTTCACATCCTGAGCCTTCTTTCATTTTTGAACGTATGGTATGATAAACAAGTAGGTATAACTTTTCCAAAAACTTCGATACGGAATAGTATTCAAATACCATTACCAGGCTTAGAAAGAATACACAGACGGATCAAAAGCAATAAGGGACTGTGATATGATAGGAGTGTAGGGCCAGGATCTAATCACTCCGAAAGCTTGGGAAAAACCTTAAGTATCTTTCAAGAGATGATTCACGCCATAAGAAAGTGTTCTTAGTTCAATATTGATGAAGGATTATTATCATGTCGAATAGTCAAGCAGCTTTAAAGCAGAGGTCTCGTGAAATCATGTTCCATGAAATGGTATGGAAATACCCAGGCCAACTCAATGAATATTATCACCTTACTGTTGATTCCAGGACACACTGGAATAGAAGGAAATGAAATAGTAGATAAACTAGCAAAAAGGAGGACAGAAGCACTCTATGGGGGCCAGAACCCTTTTGTGGTATCAGCTTCAATGTAATATTGGAAGAAATAGACCGAAAAAAAGAGAATATCTGACCATTGCAAAGATCTAGTAGGGCTTAGACATCAAAGATACTCCTGGGTGACTATAGCCTGTTGAGAACAAATGAATGCCCAAGTCAAAGTAAAACTGCAGTGATCCTATCGTGACATTGTCGGCACCTAAAAAAACTGAAAATAGTTGAGGAAGAACAATGTAGATTCTGTGGTATGGAAGAAGAAACCTAGCCGACCTGATACTTCTGGATTGCACATCAATTCAGGTTTATAATGCACAACCAGTGGCGGATCTACGGGGGGTTTTCGGGCTGAAGCCCCCCCCCCAAAACACCTCTAAAATTTGTCTTTTATTAACTTTAATGTATTTCATTAGTAAACAAAACATCCTGAAAACCTTTGTTTTTACTCCATAAAACAACGTTAAGCTACTGTTTTGGTCGCTTCATTATATGAAAGTCCTTTCACAAAATTTCCCCCTGTTCAGCCCCCCCAAAATAAAATTCTAGATGCGCCACTGTGCACAACACCTAGGAGACTCACTGGATAGAAGATCTAGGGGCACTTATCCAACGAAAACCTGCAGACATCCTAAATTTCCACAAGGAAATAGGTCTAAAAGAGCTGCTAGTATTTGAGACTTTCCTCAGGAACTAAGTAGAAGTAAAAGGGAACACAATAGATCTTTTAGGTCTCAGTGAATGTCACCCCAATATATACATACATGATGATATGGTGTTTTAAAAAGTTTCGTGTTCGACTATCATTGACATTGAGACCAATCATTTCAAGCATTCGAAGACACTGCACAGAACAGAATAGTTTTATGGAAAACACATAGATCATTTTCCATAGTAGTGTTTGTGAGATATTTTTGACATATGCTTAAAAAACTTACGAAACGGGGAACTACCTCCCTTGGAGACGTTTTGGATAAAGATAAGATTGACATAAATTCTAGTATTTTTATCTTCTGTATGTTCCTTGTGGTATATTTTTAGTTTGGCAGGATAGTTTCTGGATACCGTGTTTAGTTTGGCAATTTTATCTGAAGCTACGCGGCATCGGTAAGAGACGAGGAAACATGGCGCTCATCCGTCATACCTATTTTACCACGTAAAACTGAAAATACAAAGGTCACTGATAATACCAACGCCACTGGATAAATCAATATCAGTCAATTGACGAAGTGAGAGAGTAGAACACACGCACGCGCTTGCCAATAAGAAGTCAGCTGGTCGATAAAAATCACCAATTATTTAATTCGGAGGGTGTGGTAATTATGGTTTTAGCACAACGCTGCCAGAGCTTGAAGAAGCCCATAACAAATTTGGAAAAGTGCTCATATTTTAATATTCATAAATTGAAAAAATATTGTTAATAGAAAAAATCCAAGGAAACCAGCACATTAAAGAATTAACGTTTAATCATATTGTAAACAATAAAAAGTATCTTTTCCAATTATGATCACTACATACTTAGCACTTTGCTTTTCCATAGTTAAACGTGGCAATATCGAATGTTTTCGACTGCATTCCTTTCACGGCTTCTTCAGATAAACTTGCCAAAGTATATACCTATGCAGTGTATTTTTCCTACGACCACATAGGAAAGTGACATATATCGCACTGACTAGTTCTATGGAAAGTGACCTTTATTCATACGCGTACGGAAAAAAATCTTATCCGCACGTGTGCGGATAAAAAAGCTGTCAAATTGAATGTTGAAATGCTAGTCTTTTTACTCCGCAAATTAATATGTATATGTGAAATGCTTATTTCCTAAGTTGATTTGTCCATATAATAATATAATATAATCTATTTATTTCATTTAAAATTAAAAAAAAAATACCGAACCCGGACTCGAACCACCCTACTGCTTGTCAAAAATCGAGCCCACGGATGCCTAGACCGCTCGGCCATCTCACTGTTGTAGCTTATGGTTCTTGTCCAAGATACTAATAAGCGCTAAGGAAAGTTTATTTATTCTCCAAAATAAAATGTGTTTATATCGACATTTATTGGACTTTCATGTTATTAAAACATAAAAATCACAATTTTCTGGGCCAATTTCAAAGGTAAGTAATCAAAACCATATGAAGTATTTACAAATACACATATGTAAAACCTCTCACATCTACAAGATTATACATGCCTAATTTGGTAAAAGTATATCGCGTGGTCGTAGGAAAAATAGTGTACATAACTTGTGCGAAAGTGATTTTTCACACTCGTGGGATTGTCTCACTCGGCTGCGCTCGTGAGACAATACTTCCCACTCGTGTGAAGAATGTCACTTTCCGCACACGTTACGTAATATACTATAACACATTCCCTGCCACGTCGGTCAATATGACCGAAAATTTGTACATTCATGCATCTGTTCCTAGAGAGCCGTCAGCCACGAACTAAATGCTGACGTGCATATGGCATGACCGAAGAGGCCCAGTAAGCAAAAGGCACATGAAAACTTTTTTCTCCACGACTAAATAATAACGCACAAATTATTTTTACATATTTAGCTGCATAATGACATAAATTCTTCACACCAGTGAATAATAAAAAGAACTCACTCTCGTTAGCCAATCACATTCTATTATTAACAGAATTCACGCTAAAATGAATTAAAATGAATAAATCAAATCGTCTCTTCAAAACGTCAAATACCTAAGAACGCAAATCGCTTCTGACAGCGCGTCGTTTGAAACGTCAAAATAATTATAAAATCATAATTTTACGTATTATAAGAGAAAAAAAAATGGACAACAGTAGCGATAGTGAATATGTACGCCTCCCGGAATTAATTTCATTTATAAATGTAAGGGCTCCGATTGAAAATATGAGTTACGTATATATATTTACTCTTTACATTTTTATAAATAATATGCTCTATAGCCTAGTGGTGGTTGACTATGGCGCGGACGATCAAGGTTCGATCCTCACTGGAAGTTTTTTGTTTTTAGTCGTGGAGAAAGTATAGTCTTTTACTTGTGTAGAATGGCTATTATTCACTTGGATGATTCCAAAACTCACTCGCTGCGCTCCCTCGTTTTGGAAACTTCATTCGCGTGAATAATAGCCATCATTCTGCACTCGTTGAAGAATATACCATTTGTAACGCGTTTTACCTCGTACACGTGGCTCCTGCCACACGAACACGTCACTATGGACACCCTTGACTAAAAATCTTTCGACGGAATACTCGGGCGCCAGATTTTTAACGTGGTTTGCTCCACGGCCCCTTGACCATTAGCGTCAAGAGTTCCAGATAGCCTCAGATGGAGGTTACGGAAAATTCCAGGGGTCTTGTTGAGTTATTTCAACCAATTCTTTATCAAATCTTTAATACGACTCAATTGAATATCGATTTTTATATTAAAATAAGTTACGGTAAATAGCGGAGAAATCAGGAACTTTGTTTATTACTACCTTGTGGTCTGTTATGAATAATTTTACAGGAGCGAGTAAAAAAAACGGGAGAAAGAACGCACGGTCAGAGCCGGTAAGGTTATCACAACCACGGAAAACTACTCTCGACACACGAGACGTAAACGTATTAGATCTGCAGGGTAATCAAATAAATTATGGCTAGGCCACTTCTAGATTTGATTATCCCTTGAATCTAAATTTAACCGGCAAAATATTTTTCCGACAAACAAACAAAAGGTGTAAAAGATTTGTACCTGAGAGCTAAAAATGTCTAAATCTGCCGGGTAATCAGATAAATTATGGCTAGGCCACTTCCAAATCTGATTATCCCTTGAATCT
>CAJUYG010003588.1:0-11746 GCA_910591675.1 Galerucella calmariensis | reverse complement strand
CCAATTTCACGAGAGTAATCTACATGCAAACGTTGTAATTACCCTTAACGTTCGAGATGCGCGATCGTATTGAAATAAATTCCGAATAAAATAATTTAAATTTGTTCGAAATGAACGAAATGTCAAAAGTGACATTTATACTTCTCGATCAGTTTAAAATATATTCTGCATTTTGGTGAAATTGTTTTTAGGCTATTTATTACTTTTCGACGTCTGAACGGTAAGTAAATCACTTACCGATGTGTTAAACTTAGAAACCAGTAAACACAACCTACCGTCCTGACAACCGATGCTGTAAATAAACAAAAAAGATCAATCGCGCAAAAAAATTTATGGAAATAATAGTAAAAATGTATCCGAACAAATTCAAGTAGATCACCAGCACTGCGAATACCAGCTTTGCATAGAATATAATATAGCATCGGTGGTTCAGTGGTAGAATGCTCGCATTCCACGCGGGCGGCCCGAGTTCGATTCCCGGCCGAGGCATATGAATCGCTGCTTCGTAAACGACAGAGAGACTCAGAAGAGAGCACACGCACGCAAGCAAGGCACATAACGAAGCAACGTAACGTAACGGTCTGATCTTTTGCGTCGCGACCCCCGATCGCTCAAACATAACCTGACGTAAAGAACTAAAGTTCCAAAAATATCTATCGTTTCTTATTTTTCCAACGACTCTTTCGATTTCTTTTGTTTAATAAAAAAGTGCCTGAGACAACACAGCTTATCAATACTATTATCACTTAGCCGCGATCTAATCTTAGTACAAATTGTTCCTGCCGCAGAAAAGGCTCTTTCTGACTCCACACTGGTAGGCCGAGTAGTCATGAGTGCTGCGAAAGTCATTTCCAAGTATTTTTCCTTCCGAAAATATTACATTTTTGTTTTCACACATTGATTGACACTGGTCTTGCTGTCTTCTAATTGCAATAGTACTGTTTACATCAATTTTCGTCCTTATCGCTAGTTAAAGTTTTTCTTCAATCGACAATGCAGCATTATCCGATTTTGGAGTTTTTGGCCCAATACCCAACAGAGGGGATATTACTTCATCAGAGGAATCATTGAGGTCAATGCTTTTTGTATTTTCTGATTACTGTTCTAGAAACTCTCACAGAAACAACGTATCCGCGCTGTTGTCAGCTTGGCATTTTCTACCGAAATTACCGGTAAAAGATGTAATTTAAAGAACTTTTAAGGCGGTAAATCGGTAAACCGGTAGTGCAAGTGGGAAAACCAAAACTCTGCTGCTACTCTGAAAGAAGTAATGGACAGCATGTCGGTTGATCAATTTCATAAGATCTCGTTCTGCTCTTCAGCTCCGTCAGTTGAAAGAGTTTATTTTTGAATGTGATCTCCTTCTGTTATAATTTATTGAAAAAAAAATAGCGCAGTAGGTTTATACATAATACCATTGTATAAGCTTGATACAATGATAATATTAACACGTTCCATGCCAACCCCTCATAAGCAATAATTGTTTTTGTTTTCCCACTGCGTCAAATGGTTTTTTCCTGAGGTGGGTTAAAGGGCACGACAGGAGTCAAGGAAATCGCATTGCCGATTCTTTAGCCAGGGAAGTCGCTGGACTAAAAATTCTAGGACCCAGTGACACTACGACTTCGACAATTGCGGAACTAGCCAAACGTTACACCCATGCTCAATCCCTTAAGAGATGGGATGGAATCAAAGGATGTAGTCTTGCCAGGATCACCCTGGGCGACCCTGGGAAGCTGGCGCCGAAGAAATATTTGGCGATCACCAGGAAAAACCTACGTTTAACAGTAGGATTTCTGACTGGTCACTGTCAACTAAGTAAACACCTCCATACTATGGGGCTAGTGGACACACCTCTATGCAGGATGTGTGAACAAGAAGATGAAACTGTCAGGCATGTCTTATGCGAGTGTCCGGAGCTATTAAGAGAGTGTATGCTCGGTTAGTCTTGGCCTACACCTGCCGATATAAAGGAGATGTCTCCTAGTGACCTGTCCACCTTCCTGAAAAGGACAGGATGGACGATGACCTAAGAGGACAACTCCTCGGGAGGATGTACAATGGGTCACATGTGGCCTAAGTGCTGTGAGCCTACACTCACCCTCCCTACTCTACAGATACAGATACATACCATCATGTGGTATGTCCCATATTTTCTGATTTCTAAAAAGCGAGGTTTCTTTTAAATGATTCACTCTCTACTTAGTTTGTATCTTGTTCTTTCTGCAACACTTTCCACCACCATATTTGGTGGTGAGACGTTGAGAATCAATTCCATGTTCGCCGTTGCATATACAGGCGTCTTTAAATTAGAGAGGTTGTGTCTCTTGTCGTCAATAGGCTAGTTCTACTAATCCACGCTATGGCTCCATAAGTGATTATTGGTCTCACTATGGCAGGATTTTTTGGGCGACAACTACGATTTCTCCCTGCCATGTTCCTGCACACCATTAGATGAGCCATTATTACTTTGTATATAATCTCCTTTTCGGGTTTGTTCCACAGGTGTTCACTGTCTAGCTCATGACCGGTATGCCAACCAATGGAAAAAGTCGACAAGGGCGACGGTCGGTTTGGAGAAACTTCACGATCAGTAAATTTGAAATATTAATGTAACTACTACTTGAACTACTATATACGGCAACTGCAGTGTAAAGATTTGATGCAGGTAATATTGAAATGAAGATTTTGGACATCAGCTTTATCAGGAACAGTTGAATGTGCCTTTCATGCTACAGTACTGGACCACATTCGATATATAGGTCATGGTTACGTACCTACTACGTACCTATAGGTATTGACAATCATGAAATTTTCAAATTAAAACGTTTATCTTCCTTATTTTGTTTCATTCACATTATTCCATTATTATACTTTACACTAATCAATAGGTTTGTTCCAACTGGCAAACTCACAAGGTATTTTTTGTACCGTCCCAAGAAGGATTCAATAGATATCGGTAGTAGATATTGCTTGTGAACGTATGTATTTTGGGGTGGCATTCACTGAAACCTAAAAGATCTATTGTGCCCCCTTATTTCTACTTAGTTTCTGAGGAGAGTCTCAGAAACTAAAAGCTCCCTTAGTCCTATTTCCCGGGGGAATTTTAGGTTGTCTGCAGGTTTCAACTTAGGTAAATGTTCTTTTTCTATCCAGTAATCTCACAGATGCTGTGATCTAGGATTCTGGAGTGCTGTGCAGTTAGAAAGTATGTGGATGGAGGTTTCTTTTTCCATTCCACAAAACCTGCATTCTTCTTCCTCCACTATTTTGAGCTTTTTCAGGTGCCCATTCAGGCGACAATGTCCCGTTAGGATACCTGTTAAAACTCTTAGCGTAGTTTTACTTTGACTTATGCATTCATTTGATTTGATTGCAGGTTGTAGTCACCTAGAAGAGTCTTTGATTGTATAAGCCCTACTAGATCTTTCCAATGGTCAGATCTTCTCATTTTCTCGGCTTTACTTATTTCATCAAATATTTTACATTGGGGCTGATTCCGCAAAAGTGTTCAGGTCCCCAGAAAGGTATTTCAGTCTATCTCTTTTTGTAGTTCATCTGCTATTTTATTTCCTTTTATTACAGTGTGTCCTGGAATCCATATTGTTCTCGCCTAGTTCATTGAGTTGTCTAGGGATTCCCACACCATTTTGGAACTGATTACACAAGAGCTCAATGCTTTAATGGCTGCTTGACTATCCGACATAATGATAATCCTTTGTCTTCTGTATCCTTTTTCAATATTGTACTGGGCGCACTTTCTTATGGCGTGGATTTCCACTCGAAAGATACTTGGGGTTTTTCCCAAGCTTTCAGATTGTTTAGTTCCTGGCCCGAACACTCCTATCCCAGTTCCTTCTATTGCTTTTGTGCCGTCTGTGTGCCATTGAATGGCATTATTTCCAAGTCTGGTACTGGTATTTGGATCCCATTTCTTCTTGTTGCTCATTTCCGTAACGAATTTCTTTGAAAACTTATACTTTTTCATCATACCGTCCTGTGGCATGTCCCAGGTTGTCTGATTTCTAAGAAGTCTGTATCTTGTTCTTTCTGCAACGCTTTCCATCACTATATGTAGAGGGGTGAGGTTGAGAATCACTTCCATGGCTGCCGTTGGGCATGTTCTCATTGCTCCTGTAATGCATATACAGGCTAGTCTTTGAATTTTGGAGAGGGTTTTCTCGTCGTCAATAGGCTAGTTCTACGACTCCACGCAATGGCTCCATAAGTCATGATTGGTCTCACTATGGCAGTGTACATCCAGCTTAGGATTTTTATAGCCAGTTACTTCCTGTCAGATTTCTGCATAACATTAGAGCCATTTTTGCCTTGTATGTTATCTCCTTTTCGTGTTTGTTCCAGAGGAGTTTACTGTCTTAGAGTTAAACCTAGATACTTGACTTCTTGTCTCCATTCAATCTCGTTCCCTTCAAGTTTTATGGTTTCGAGGTTGAGTTTTCTTTTTTTAGTGAAGGCTATCAAGATGGTTTTAGTGGGTGGTTTTAGTCCCACTTGCCTACACCAGCTACTTGTATAGTTCAGACCCTTTTGTACAATATCACAAAGGGTGTTTTCGAATTTCCCCCTGGCTGTTATAACAATATCGTCGGCATATCCTTGGCAGGATATTCCGAGATCCGTCAAACCACACAGGAGTTCGTCAACCGTCAGACTCCACATTAATGGGCATAATACCCCTCCCTGTGGGCATCCTCTGGTAGTGCAGATGGAGACAATGTTTTTGCTCGTCCTCGTCTCTGCTACTCTTGTGGTGAGCAGCTCCGACATCCATTTGGATGTTGTACTCTTCTGTTTGATGCTCTTTTGACAGCCTCATGTGGAGTATTGTCAAAAGCTCCTCCAATGGGTTTCTTGGTTGTCTAGAGGTGCTCGGATATCCACCGTTAGTTGTACCAGTGCCGTCTCCGTAGATCTGCCTGCCCGGTAAGCATGCTGACATGGGTGGAGAGGTAGTCTCTCTAGGATTTACGTTCTAATATAGTTGCCAATAACGGTGTTGTGACCATTGGCATCACGTGCTACAAGTAGAGGTAGTATCTGCTCTTCATAGTACTTCACCAGCCTTTGTACCTCTGGGAGTGGTGCAGGCCCATCTCCCTCAAAGTAGCATGATGCTATCACTATTTCTTTGCCCTCCTTCTTGTGTTCGAGGTGTGCTCGAACTGAAACAAGGTCTCGAGTCATGTATTCTGAAAGACAAACATAGTTAATATTGTTCCTTATCATAATACATGTTCTTGGTATATCACTACCAGTGTGATATACTATTTTAGCATCTTTACATGCTAATCCTCTTACCTGGTTATTATTAACCCAAGGTCCTTGGATTAAACACAACCCCCATTGGTCCTTGGTGAACAATTTTGTGATCACCGCTGATGCTCCTTTGGCATGGTGGGCATTAATTCCCGCCATCCTGTTGGTCGCCTTCTTGGGTAATTCTCTCTTTCGTTAGGGTGATGTCCCCTTCTGAAAGAGTACTGTCCTCTTTCTCCGACGCAATCTCCATTTCCTCCTCGGTTGTGTAGGTTTTCTACACTACCCAAGGAGGGAGTAGGAGCAGGAGGAAATGGAGTCAGTGCATATTGCTATATTTTTGCGGGGTAGGAAGATGTTTTAAAAACTTGAAAAATGCTTTGAAGCTCGCCTGTGTGAACGCTATACACACTGAAGGTAAAGGGAAGGAGCATATATGAGTTCATGCTTCGTGGAAACTGCGCAACCAACACCGGAGTCAGTTTTGGAAGCATCTACATATATAGTGTTAAATCATAAGATTTTCTTTTGTAATAATTCTAGGGATGATTTCTTTACAAGTGCAGTGGGAGATTCATGCTTATTATAAATGGTAAGTGAGGTATCGATATTTTACGAGAGGTATCTACATGCAAACGTTGTAAATGTCAAACACTACGTAAGTATAAGATTTTCTATTATTTAAAATGGAGATAGCGAAAGTGAGAAATGTTCTGAGAAAAAAACTAAGTGATATTACTGTCGATTATCAATATCCTCTACTACAATCAGCTGATAAGTATATCATGATCATCATATCATCATCATCAAAACAAAAGCATACACTAGAAATGGCACTAAACTAATAAAATTGCAATTGCATAAACTGGTCAGCTGGGGGTCTCTTTTGATCAAGAAATCTTGCGACTTGCATTTCATGGCAGCATCGCACGTTGTATTGCACCATGTCAAGCGTCCTTGAACGTTGCAATTAATATTTATTTCTGAGGTTTTAAGCCGTAAACAACCACAAAAAGATTTTGATTTTGTGTTAATTCCCGTAGTAGTCTATGGTTTATTCGTTTATTATTTATGCTGAAAGAAGAGAATAATTTAAAAAAATAAACCCAAATCCCTCATTACTCCTTGTGAATCATTTACAAATTTCACTATTCTGTGGAATGACAAATTATATATCCGCGCATAGCTCAGTCGAGGTATCCCATGATGGAGAAATTTGTCCATATAAATTAATTCCTTATATTAATTTTATCGCACTTCATGGTATACGGGAATTTTCAAACCGCAAAATTAACCGTTTTCAAAAATTCTATCATACGCCAATGATGAGAGATAATTTTTCCTAATAAATATACCCCCTTAAAAAAAATTTATCGTACGCCCATAGTAATTGAGAATTCTTACAAATCAATGATTCTAAAGTACAAATTATAATTAACCCTCTTCATTGTACACCCATTACATTTTCACAAATGAATGAATCCCTTTTACACAAACTTTTTCTTACACTCATGGTAGATATAGACATTTTTATGAATAAATATCTCCCTTTTAAAAATTGTATGATACTCCCATGGTAAATGGAAATTTTCCCACAAAAAACCCCTTTTCAATAATTTCATCATACGCCTATAAGGGGACTGGGAGGAAATTTGTTCAAATAAATTAACCCCTTTAAAATGTGTTATCACACGCCGATGGGAATTTTTACAAATCAATGATTCCCCTATACAAATTTTATCTTACACATTCGAAAATATGCTCCTTTTAAAAAATATATATGGTACTTCCATGATAACTGGAAATTTTCACACAAAAATGAACACCTTTTCAAAAATTCTATCATACGCCCATATTGTGTGTTGCATAACTTGGAAATGTTTTTTTCTTCAACCCGAGTGCTTAGCGCGTCTAAAAAAGTTTTCATTCCAAAAATCGTCTAATACCACCGTAAGATTTAATGTGGAAGGAGAGGTCCAAAATATCATTATGTATTTACAAATATTTCATTGATCGTAAAGTTCTATTCAATAAATAATAACATTTTCTCAGTAGCACAAACGAACGTAATTTTTACTGTCTAATGTTCATCAGTTGGTAACGTTGGGTCTCTTCGTGGTTCATCGTTTGCTCCCGTTTGGCGGTTTTTTCTGCTTGCGCATTCTCCTTGGGTGCGGAGTTCACCATATTGCCATTTACGTTAAGAGATAGACCGGAACACCTGGAGTTGGGCCGGTTAGTTATAGTTTATTCCAAATTTTTCATATAAAACGACATTATACGAGTAATAAATTGAAATAAAATAGTGCTAGTCATTCGAAATAGTGGAAAAAACAAAATGAGTGCTGAAATCGCAAATCCTGCTTTAAATGTGGAAAAATCCATTGTTATATTGCTGGATGTCGCCGGTACAACGACTTCTATCACGTTTATGAAGGTAAGAAGCTGTGTTTTAGATTTTGTTAAGGTATTCTTTGTTATAAAATGTTATGGAAATGATAGCCTGTATTGATTTTCATTATGACTAGATGCGCTTCATGATTTTATTCAACAGTCTAAATTTTCCTATCGTTTTCCGAGAATATTCAAATAAAAACCTAAAAATAGATTATATTTTTGACTACACATGTTTTTAATTTTGAGAGACGATATTCTATCTTGTCGTCCTTGAGTCAGGTAAAAATCAACCCTTGATCCATACATAGTGCATTCACATCTGTGTACAGCCGTTGCAAAATGTATTGCAACAAATTCGCACAGACTAGCTCCCGTTCCATGGTTCCGTTCTACATTTTACTTTATCTGGCCAATTGTTTGGAATTCTATTGAAAACGTTTCAATGTTAAATTGTATCTTTTGTTATTTTTTCTTATAGCTTGACCCTAAACCAGTTAGCCTCGGATAATATTGCCATTTAATAATAATATTTTATATCGCGTAGCGGTATTTGCATTTCATTAATACAAAGGAGTACCTAGTTGAAATTGTTGCTAAGTGAACATCAGCGTTGTTTGTGAATTATAATTTAACTTTCAAATTGTGGATTAATTTTTTGAACGTTTGCCTTAATGAATATTTATGAAACTTATTTATAAAGAAAATTGTTTATGAACTTTCAAATAATGTAACTGTTTGTATACTTACCTACCTAACCTAGGAAACAATATTATATTAAAACATCATGGTTCAACTAAGAATATTTTAAATTTCTGTTTACATGAACAGAAGGAATTCTACTATCGGAATTTCTATTTTAATCAAATCTAGACAGTACCCATGAGGCAAAAGAACATTGACTAAAATCAGAAAAATTTCCTTTTAATGTGTTTCTCATTCATTTATAAATGTCTAAGTTAGCCCGAGAGTTAGCCACTTTAGCCTAGAGGTCCACCACGCTGGAACCAGCTTTAGGAACGTTACTTTTTTTCGCTATTTTTTACATAAAACGATATGTAGGTACCTACTAATGAATAATGTAATATAGTTAATTTTTTTTATTAACATTAATTACGCAGGGAACGTAATACATATAATCAAAAGCTACTGATACAGATAATAGGTATTGCATAAATAATTTTGGGAATGGGTTCTAAATGGAGTGTTATCAATCTTTGATCTATTTTAATCATGTTGATAAAAAACTGATTACCCTTTATGTGTTGAATGGTCTTGATTCCGTCTTGCCACCTAGTATGTATATAGTAATTAACCCATATTTTTATGTTAATTTTGAAAATGTTTTGAATTTTGATGAAATAAGAGGTCAATAATTATTGATCTCCTTATCTAAGTAGTTCAAACATCCAGTGTGGTTAAGTTAACAAGAATAATATTCGAAGTCAATGAAAATAATAAATTATTCAAGTAGTACTAAGGTTGCTAAAGCGTTTCCTGCACGTGTAACACACAACTGTTTTTCGCCTACCGAATAAACCAAAAAATAGTAAAATATATCATATCATAACACTTTGACATTCACTGACGTTTAATTGAAAAATTTAGGTGAAACGTCAAAATTATAAGTGCAGAAGATGAAAAACTTCAAAAATACGTATCGTAAATTTTTCGCCTACCTTACCGGGAAACCAATCATATGAACACCAAAAATAGGGCGGAAAGTATTGTTTAGCAGCCAAAAGGGTCAATTCTATAAGAAGTGGTTAAAAATTAACGGTACGCCGTTATATTTGACAAAGCTTCCGCTATTATAAATGTTTTAATCTTTATAGGTATACATAGTCAAGATTATGATTTAAATTTCAACATGTATGGTATCCAATAAAGAGTTTTTGAAGTTTAATACGCATACAGACTAGCAAAAACGAGTTAGAAAATTGTCTTATTTTTAACTGTGCGTTAAAATTGTACATTTGCTTACAGAAAGCGTTTTCGATTATTTACTTTTGGCTGCTAGTAGCAGCTCGTAGTGACTGAATTCCGTTCGTTTATTACCAGGCGTGACGCCTATTCTTACCTTCCCCTTGCCCCTCAAGCACATACCGAAAAGTATGAGCTTCAAGCCAGACATTAAATATTTGACGTTTGTCCGGTTTGACGTTTATTTAAAGGTTAAGATTGTGCCAATTACGATTTAATACGATTTAAACCTTACTAAAAATATCTAAATATGCAAATATGCTAAATATCAAAAACATTATAATTGAAAGCTGTTCTTCTAACAACACAGGAAATTCATTGGCATTGGCACATGTCAGGTGGTTTGGAGAATCCTAAAAAATCGTGTTCGATTTGCTCAAAAGTCGTGACGACTGAGGCGTCACGCACAAGTGCTTCAAGCCCAAATAAACGAAAGCAACAAAAATTGATCCTAATGGCGAAAAATTCTTAACGGCACGATTTTTGAAGATTTTCAGCATTTGTCACTTGATGACTTTGACGTTTCACATGAATTTTGTAATTAAATGTCCGTGTGTCACAAAGTTTTTTGTAATATTTTCCTATTTCTTCGTTTATTCGGTAGACGAAAAACAGTTGTGTATCACATTTGCAAAAAACGCTTTGGCAGCCCGTAACTATCTGATTCTCAATTATTTTCATAATATATAATTTTTCATTGAAGTGGAATGATTTAGAAACAATTAGTTTGATTAAAATAGTAGTTTGTGCAACTAGTGTGGATATGATGGCCATATCGCACGAGGACGAAGTTTGAGCACGACGCCGTAGGTGGAGTGCTCAATCGTTCGAGTGCGATATGGACAATCCACACGAGTTGAACAGTTTATTTTTTCTACGACCCATTCAAGAAAAAATCTAGAAAATAAACATTTGAATAAACTGTAAAATAAATATAACTTGAAATAAAAAATTTTCAACAATTTTATTCATAATCGTACCAATTCTTCGTCTTCACTAATTTTTTGTGATAAACGTACAGTTTTTAAATGTACAATTTGTATAATGTTACGGTTTCTTTTTTTAAATATGCGATGCTGTTATAAATAGATGTTGCCAGTCGGGACTCCCGCAAAAAGGGTACCGCACCTTTATTTATAATAATGAATATTATGCTAAATATTTCAAGCGTCTGCCTGTTGTAGTTAGAGCAGAATAATTATTTAAAAATAAAATTAACAATTGAAAAAAAAATTCTTCACCCGGAATCGAACTCGGGTCTACCTTCATGTATGTCCGGTATGTCAACCACTCGGCTACCGAGATTTATTGAAAGTACATCTCAGAAGTATTACATACCTTCATAAAAACTGACCTTCATCGGTAGTCCCTTGAATACCCATTTTATTCTGTTTTTAGTATTTGTTATTAATTTATAAGGTTTATTTTATTCAAGTTTATTTTTATAAATAAATATTCTGGATCCAGTGCTTCTGGGAGAGACTTTTTTTGACAAATTATTTTGACGTTTCTTTAAATTGAAAAAAAGATGAATGACGAGTACTAAATGCGAATGCTGATTGGTGGTTTTCATATACGTTCTAGGATGTATATGAAATCATATACGTTCAGTTAACAGATATGGCCTACATTTCCATTCTCTAAACTGTGCAGGAAATGGATAATATACATGTGGGTGTAGAAAAAAGAATATTATAAGTAGATTCCACAATGTAAGGGTCCACACAGTAAATTTAATAGAACATCTATTTCGGGACTATCAAATGAATGTATCCATTTTCATATTAAATATTACGATAAGTACTTGTACAGAGAATTGTTATTAGCAATTTTTTCAAAAATATCGACACTACTGGATTCAGAATGCGTTCAAATAGCTGTCAACAAAATTTCACAAAATATATTTTGTATTAATAAGAAAGTTATGACAGCTTCGTAGCCCAACAGTTACTGTATCAATTAATAGATGAGCATAAAAATCATGATTTATTTTTCAGTAATTCTAATTATAAACTACCAGTGGAGAAAAAAATTAATGTAACGTTTTATTTTATAAGAGTATTGGTAAAACATTTAACGCTACACGCAATTT
>CAJUYG010003587.1:19561-40181 GCA_910591675.1 Galerucella calmariensis | reverse complement strand
ACTGTCACAGGACGACCATTCATGAGTATTTTTCTTTTATTCCTTCGGATAAACCTTTAAACTAAGAAAATCCTTTTTGTGAGAGAAAACACGCTTTGAAACTTCGGAAATGGGTGAATGCTTTAAGAGATACCATCACATTGACCCGAAAGTTTAAGTTTATTCGGAGCTTTAAACTTTTTAGATGATAAATGTTATTGAACATTGATTAGAGATTGCTTGAATTGTGAGTAAACAAACTTGAGAAAAAAGAATGAAAAAGCACGAATGATGTAAAAGACCTTCCTAAAAGTAGTAGGAAAGCAATATATGGAAACAAGAAACCAGATGTTCTGCAAGCCTTTGAAGATAATCCCAATACTAGTTAGACAATAAGGTTAGCTATCAAACTGATCTTAGAATGCTAATAAAGAAAAAGTGAAATTAAAGTTGACGCAAGAACTGATGGAAGATGATTTTGATGGAAACCAGGCGTTTTTTTTATATAGTCACATTTTTCTTTAATGGACATGTAAATGGTCAGACTTTCCTACAGAAAATAATTCACAGTGATTGCTATATGTTAGAGACAATCTTCTGGTATGCAAAATTAGGTTGTACAAGTTTTTGTTGAACTACTGCCCTGGATTTTGAAAAGATTTCAATTTGTCCATTATCAACCACTAATAGAGAACTTTAACTTCCAAGTTAGCTAGAAGAGCATTAATTGTCAACTTCCCAGCTAGTTGTGGAAAAAATACAATTATTCCTATAGTTCATAATCACCAATATTGAGTATAACGAATTAACGAAACTAATGATACGACCAAATCCAAAAATTTCACAAAACGTGGGTTATGCTTTACTTTGAACACATGCGCAATTGAAGGAAAAACAATTTAAAGGGGTATTGCTTTCACAACACTCCATACTCATATATTTTTCACACTCTATACCCTCACAAACGCACCACGAGAAGCGTTTACTCCGTCTTCTGACTGACAAGTATGTACACTAAAGGCGCGTTCTCACTAGTCGATTTTAGTTGGACGATTTTTATTGATCAACTAAAATCGAATCAATTTTTGGCTCTTATGTTTCAACGAATGTGGAACCGATAGTTGGAAGCAAAATGTCGACTAACGAGGTTTTCCGTGCGGCTGTTGGGATCATTTGCGAATTAATTATAAAGCCGCGTCCACATTATGTCGAGTGGTGTCGATTGACAAAGTCGATCGACAAATCTCATTCGACATGTTCGATTTTCAACTCGTCCACATCGTCAGTATATGTGGACGTGTTGACCGACTTACATCGCCGACATCAAAACTGAAAATACTTTGAATTCGTCATTACAATTTTCAATTATGAGTGATGAAGAAGATGCAGTAGTGGCAGCTGCTGCTGCAATTATTATTGCAGTTGTTGAAAACCAGCAACAGCGTTTTCGTCGTCCTCGAAGATTTTGGGTACGACCCAGCCTCGTCAATGGTACGAAAAAATATCATACAAAGGAATTTATAAAGGATTTACTGCTAGATGAGGTTGATGAGTTAAATCTGAAATACAGAGGCGACGCGGGCTTCAGAAACTTTTTTAGAGTGAAGAGTACAGATTTTGAAAATTTGTTAAGAATGATAGCACCAAAAATAATTAAAAAAGAAACGTCATTCAGAAAAGATATTACCGTGACCGAGCGCCTTGCAGTAACGCTAAGATTCTTAGCCACTGGGGATTCATACACATCACTGGGCTACCGCTTTAAGATTTCAAAGCAAGCGATCTCTAGTATCGTACCATCAGTCGGTGATGCCCTGGTAGAAGCGCTCCGAGATTTTGTCAAAGTAAGAAAAGTATAACTAAATTCATGTACTCGTATTTGAGATTTTTTATTTATTTAGTGAAACTGACAACATTTTAAACTTAAAAAATATATTATATACCAAGTTTCATATAGGTCTTCTTGAGCTGTTCTTATGTTATTCTCTTCATTCCAATCCTTATTTAGATACTACACAGCGCACAAAACTAACCAAAATTACTACGTTTAGGTAATGTTGAACATGCTTCGACACGTCAAAACTAGCCATGTCGATTCGACTTCCTTTTATCCGTACCGACTTGGTCGGGGTTTGCATTCGATTCGACCCGACATGGATCGACAATGTCGGGCGACCATCCACACTGGATCGACATTGTCGATCGACACCATTCGACATAATGTGGACGCTGCTTTACAGAACTGAGAAATATGTTATCAGAATGTAGGAAGAAACGAAACGAGCCAAACGTGATATTTGGGTTCGAAAATGGATTTTGAGAAGGAAAAAATTTGAAGAACTTCTTTCTGTACTTACACTTAATTTTTTTAAAAGATACAATTTTTCGTGAAGCTGTAACTAATACTAGTCCAAACATTGACACACAAATTGACATCAATAAATGAACAAACGGATAATTAAATACCACCTTAAAATTGTTTTTTACCCACACAAATTTATAAACATTTTATTTGTCAATTTCGAATCTGACACTAGTTTGGTAGAATAATCAAAATTTGAACGTGTTTTATGAGTATTATGTATTTTTCATATAATGGAGTTTTTGGATATTATTTTTTAATCACAAGTTTTGTTGTGATTAAGTTGACGAAGTGCGACGAAAGCTCAACAAAATGAAGTGTGTACATTAAAATGAGTATTCTCCTCTTAAAAAACCACTAATTCCCACTTGCACCGTATTCGCTAACTCACTGTTTAAAATAACAAACTGTTAAAATTTAAATAACCGATTAAATTGCAATCACTTGCACCGTAATTTAAGGGTTCTTGGTTAGAATAAACTTATCAATCTGGAGAAGTTTTGCTAAATTACAATCGGTTAGTACTAACACCTAAGTTCAGTCTTGTCAGACAATGATATTTTGAGGTTAGATTTCGGATATAAAAAAAATTAGATTACTGGTGGTTGTGTGTAGGGCGTATAATTAGAAAAAAATCTTTACCGATATTTTAAATTATTAGAAATGTGTTCTCTCAATGCTCAAAAAGAATTTTAACAAAAAAATAACTGTGTCAGTCGATTTCTTATCCAAATATACCCCATTTCGCCATTTAAACTCCTTTATTTAAAATTTACCATAGTAATTGTGAAGCTCTTGCTCTTGAATTGTTTTCAATAATTATACTTTGACAATTTATAAACTAATAACTGAAACAAATGTTCCTAGTAAAAGGGTCTTTTGAGGGTGCTATTTTAAATTTTCATTGGAATATTCATAGATTTGTGGTATTTATAATATAATATATTCCTATCATCCTCAAGGAAAATGTCTTCTCCCAAAAAATCCATTTTTTAGACGCACAGAGTCATTTTTTGACGTTAGTCACATCAGTATTGTGTGTTTTTTAGGTTAGAATTCATACTACTGTGGTTTATATACGATTTAAGCCTCCAAAATTAGTGGCTTAGTTTAACAGTAGCTTAAAAGAGTTTAACCGTGGCTTAAATTGCGATGCAAGCCAAAATTCAAAATTAACTAATAGTTAAATTTTAAGCTACTGTTATATTGACGGTGCAAGTGGCCATAAAAGCGAGTTGTACCAAACACCTAAACTCGGTTTAATGATGCCTGATGTTTAGACTGATGTAATTGTTGATAATAAATACATCAATCAGCCACAGTATAAATATCAGTTATCATTAAACCAAGTTTAGGTGTTTGGTACAACTCGCCCTTAATATAATCATAAACACTAAACATTTGACTCCTTAAGTGCCAAACTGAACACTGAGCAAGATGAATTGCGCATCAAAACCGTACGGTAACTCATACTTGAAGGATAAAAGTAGAAATGGATTCAACTTTTGTTGAAACGATTTTTATCGTTCAACAAAAATTGAAATGTAGGTTCAGACAGGGATTTTCATTCGATTTCAGTTGATCAATAAAAATAGTTCAAAAATCGACTTGTGAGAACGCGCCTTAACTGTTTTCGCACCTTACATAGATTATGAACGTACTCCTTATGTCATCAGTCATTTTTGGTTGAGCGCGAATTTTGAACCAATGGCATTTTATTCAAATAATTTCATCCTGATAGGTAATTTCAAGCAGCTAATATGTTAAAGATAATCTCCTGGGTATACAGAATTATATTGTACAAGTTTTTGTTGAACCTAGAATAATAGAAAAAATAATTAACCAGTAATGGAGAAATTCAACTCTACAATTGGCTATAAGGAGCAAAAATTGTTAACTTCACAGCTAGTAGTGAAAAGACAGTTTTATATTAAATTCATTTTTAGTATTGAGAATTTTAACTATTGTATTTCCCTTTATGTATACATTTGTACTTGGTTTGATTATTTTTGAATGTCAATTTTTGAATGATTACTTATATTTTTATATCTTATATCTTTTTACGATTCATATAGTAATTTAAAATGGGTGTTCAGGTGAAATTTTCATTTGTATCTATAAATTTCTTATAACAATTTATTCCATCACACATATTAACTTTAAATCATATTTTTTCACCACATACAAGCAATATCTGATGTTTCTAACTGTTTATTCAGCTCATGTATAAGTTTTAGTTATGTTTTGTCAAAACATTATTATTATTATTAATTATATATAATACTTAGACCGGCCGCACTTTGGATGCGTTTTCGTACGAATTTGACTCGTACGAACACGTACCAACACGCACGAACGATCCTGACCTTCCTAATACCACAGTATACCAGAAAAACCAATAGTGCATCTCAACTTCGCGCATCGGTTGTGCGCAGTTCGCCATTTCGGTTTAGAAACCTCTCAAGTTCGGCAAGGACGGCGTATATTCTACTTCGGTTTAGGGACAGTTTAGTTCGGTTTAGTGGCGTAAGCAGTGGCGTGGTGTGAATTGAAAATTTTTTTGAGTGACTGTAATCAAATAAGATGAATAAAGTTAAAGCAGGTGTGGTTTGTGCTGCAAAGAACTGTAAAAGTAAATCATGTTTGTATATGAAAAAAAAGTTTTCTTGGATTTCCCTGTTCTCCTGTTTTATTTATTATAAATTTATATATAAGAGTTCTATTTTATTATACACTTAAATAGAAGTACACATAAATATAAATTTCAAAAAAGATATTAAAGAAAGAAAGCAACAAATTTATTGATCTTTACAAAAAGGTATACAATGTTATGCCAATTACTTCTATAAATAAACAAACACAACATGTTTAGACACGTCATTACACACTGAAAGTTTAAAATTAATTCACATAAATCCAACATGATTACATTTATTTTACAATTAAAATGGAATTTTATTCATTTAATTAAATTTAAATGAGTGAATCAATCTTCATATGAAGATCTGGACCATTCAAAATCGAATACCTCCTCCATCTTATAAAATGATGTATAAACAAGGTATTGGGAGAATATCTAATATAATAAAAATAGGCCTTGCATGATCTCTAACATTATAATAATGATTAGTTAATTATTTGGCGTCATATTTAATGAAATGAAATTTTAATTTGTAAAAATATTATTGGATTATGAAATTTAACTAGGTATTTAATAGAAATCAATAAGTATATCCTCTGTTTTATTACAATTTGTTTTGCTATTGTAGCCGATTCTGAATTATCTAAAGTTTTGTCAAATTGTTTATTATATAACATTCACAACATTAATCTACTCAATGAAATTTTCTTCGAAACATAAATTTAACAACTTGAATTATACTAATCCTTCCCTGTCCAAAAAGTAGAAGTATTAGTTAATACGGACCTCGTATCTAAACTCGAATGGCCGTTTCAAGGCCAAATAAAACTATTGCGCACAAGCGATGCGCGAGGCTGAGATGCACTACTGGTTGTTTTGGTATACTGTGCTAATACAATGCGAGTGCGCAGACTGGATGCGAATTAGTCGTACGTAAACGCACGTGTAGTTCCGACGTCCGAAAACAATCAGAACTTGTTGGGATTTTTAAACGATTTCGTGCGTCGAACTCTTCAAAAAAAGATGGATGTAGAAAAATTGATTAACTTGGCTTACGAACACAAATGTTTGTGGGATCAGGGTGACTCAAGTTATCATTTACGTGACGTTCAGCGCAAAGCATGGCGAGAAATATCAGTAGAAATGACATATCTGGTAAGAAATTTATGAAGATACGGATTCATTGCGCTCCAAAGAGGGCTTCACGATTTCACGAATACACGAATGCGATCTTGATATTATCACTGAAACCGAAACACTGCCTATCTGACGGACGAAAACGTTTTCGGTGAGCGCACTCAATTCGTACGACCAAAATCTATATGATTCGTACGATGAAAATTCGCGTCCAAAGTGCGGCCGGCCTTAAATCAAAGCGTATACGGTGGACCACCCTGTATGTTTTAACAGTTCCATTTATCCAATTCCAATTAATAAGAAGAGTGAGATTTGTTTTTTGTTTACAAATATTTCCTTCACCATCATATTTGAAATTTTATGAATTTACTGAATTAAACATAGCTTCAATACGAGGTAAGAGTAAGCATAGTTGCTCATGATTCAACCTATTATAATACAAGTTATCCGAGTTCTATAATTGTTATCGATTTTCAGGACAAACAAACAAACAAAAATGTAACCAACATCAACATTCATTAAAGCCTATTGATCGAACATATACTAGGATTAGTGTTGTGCAAAAATCGCAAACGGTAATCGTCAAAATACAACTAAATTGCCTAAAATCATCGGTTTTTGCAGTTTTGAAACGTTTCACTGATGGGTATTTATATTAACAGTTTGATTTTTCACTTTTTTTCAGTTTTTATTCATTGACTAACAGAGTCTACAATAATCCTTGATTGAGGCACGTAAAAAAATATTAACTATAGTCCCAATAATATAAACTATAAACTGATATCATAGATAATTGTAGAAAAACGAATTTGAAGTTCACGGGTAAAAAGTCTGACGTGGAATATACTGGTCTATATCTCAGTGGATGGAGACAAAACATCTGACCTAGTGGAGTAGGAACATAGTAAACTTCTGATCAAAAATCACTTACAGCTACTAACAAAGCAAATACTGTAGGAGTGAAATGGAGGAAGTGACAGAATTACTCAAACATCTTCGAATATGAAGTACTGGCGCACTGGAGATATAAACTTCTAGGAGAAGTGCTCAAGGAAGGACCTAGTATAAGGGCTGTTAAGCTTTATTAGGAAAGCTAGTCTTCTCACATAAAACAAACATAAAGAGCTTGAAGGCCGGGGTGCTCAAAAAAATGGGGCCATTTCAAATTTACAAATAATTGAAGATTATAATTATTATTACTGAGGCAAAGACTATAAAGAGAACAGATACGAAAGCTTGGCAGAGAACAGTAAAAAGAGAGAGAGATGGACATACCCATTAAAATGCCCATCGTCTTATGTCGGCTCCGTTCGGGCTGCTTCGCGAAATTTATCAACAGAGTTGTCAATTTGCATTTGTATTTTGTATTCCCTTTGATAATAAATGATTTAAGAATTATTTGTACTTTAAAATTTGGTTGATTTTTGTGATTATTGGTGATTTTTTTTTGGTTGGACTCATCTCATTCAGCCAGTCACATCAGGAAAAAATTATATGAATAAAAAGAAAAAAATAAATCTCACTCACGCCTACATACTAGAAGAAAGAAAAGTCGTGAAAACCTAATGATACAACAGGGATATAACAGGATTATTCGTGTTAAGTATCTAAAAATGTATTTATTTCAATCAATCTCCCAAGAGTAATGACTATTTATAACAAATCATAGGAATGTACATATAGGTATTAAATAAATACATAAATATATTATATTCGATTATGATTATTGTTTCAATTTACGGCGGAGTTTTAAAGATTTAGTGGAAACTCCCAAAAAAACTAGATCCGGCACTAGAAATTGTTATTGTCCCCGAGTCAACAGTGTAATTTGATAAGAAATTCGGAAAATATTTTAAACTGGCAACATCGCGGCCATACCGAGTTAAAGGTCCAAGGTCATTGACGACGGAGCTGAAAATCGTTTGATGTTTTACCGGGATTCGTATCTGCAGTAGGATTCTGTGTCATGTTGATATCAACAGTCGCAACAAAACGACACTATTCGTATTCCGTGTGCCATACCATATGACTATTTGTCGTTTTATAACGACAAACAGACATTGACACCCTCGCATATAAACGATACCACTCGATATCTTGAGATAGAGACAAACACATGTCGCTTTGCATTACGGTAGGAAAGAGGGAAAGAAATAGAAAATTTGTTGAAGCTTTTTAACGTCTTGTCAATTGTCGTTGAGTAGTTGTATATTTTTCTTTCACAGTTTTATTAATTTTTTTGGCTTATTTATAATGAAAGTCCGAAACGATCATTGGTCATTACTGTTAGACTTGGCAGAACGAAACCCAAGTATATTAAATAACAAATTTAATGGCCCTACAGGAAAAGCAGAAAATTAGGTGATGGTGATGGAAAGGATCACTGCGATCTCTCAAGTGTCGCCGTTCTAAATTTATAGTACGCATTTGGTGCAATCTTTCTTCCTCTTGTAGAACGAGAATGTTTAAATTATTAATTGGAAACATTACAATATAACTATATTATCTGTAAATATAAGAATACAACCACAACACAGCCCCACGTCACCCCACTGGGGTTGTGTTGTGAATATAACACACAAAACAATTTTTGTTAAGTTGATGCTGCACGAATCTATGTACCTTAAACGGCGACAATATATCGGATGAATACAAATTATCCTATAGGCTAATTTTTACAGTTCACTTGAAACAACCAATTATAATTGAGTATATGAATTTTTGCACACTCGCCTAAACTCTTACCAACGTTAAATAAATGGAAAGCGAGACGAATTTTTAGGATGAGTAATATTTTTACGAATCTTTCCGAAGGTAAAGCGATAGTGACACAGAATACCAAAATAGCTTGATGTGGTAACGACATGTCGACATCAGTTGTCGCTATCGACATGTTGATATCAACATGACACAGAATGCTCCTGCTGTTATCTTTATAATCTGTGACTAAGGGCCGCTTTTAGAGGTTGCAGTTATCTATGACATTGACATAAATTCTACTGTAACCTAAGGATGCGTTGTATGGATGGATGATGACCCGACTAGGTGGATGAGGTGCCAGATAACTTGAAGATTTGACACTTGAAAGAATTATATTATTATATTGAGTTGATAATTTCCAATTGCTTCCTGTCTACGATTTTGCTGAAATGTATGAAGACATTCAAAAAATATTTCAGGAGATTATTACAGATGATAAGGATGATGTCATTGAAAATATTGAGGCAGCCCTCAATATAGGATATTCAGAGAAAAGCCTGAACATAAACACCTGTGGTCAGATGAGGAATTCCTGAACGGATTATGTATTGGTAAATATTTTGTTAGACAACTACTAGGTATCTTAGAGCACCATTTAGTGAGACCAACAGATCAGTTGGTATTTATTAGGGGAGAGGGGGGCAAGACGGGGACACGAGGCAAGATGGGGTTTTTCAATAGAAATGGTATCCGAGTCGCCATCTATTTAATTTTATGTAGACTAGGTCGAATCTATTGCGTTCAGTAACGGACACTGCAAATGTCAGTCAGTAGTCAAGTGTATTGGGTTGCAGGAACGTTTTGTGTTTATAGCTGTTCACAAAGATTTTTGTTATATATTTTAGAGGTGAGTAACACTAAATCGTTTTATTTTCTGGTACTTTTTGTAGATCCTAGCATATAGTGTATGGTCTAAGGATTATTTTTGTATAAAGTAAATCAATGATAAATGGTTTCTTAGTTTAATTTTGACGTTTTTAACCTCAAAAATCAAACGGGGCAAGATGAAGATAATAATAGGGGGCAAGATAAGACGCGCCCCATCTTTAATAAGTTTCTGTTATTTATTTTAGATAATGGTTCGCACTTACGTGCGGAAAACAAAGCGTCAAGAATGGTCAGAGGAGAATATGCGGCAAGCTATGGATGCAATTTTGCAAAACAGAATGGGATATAAGAACGCCGCTTCACAATATTAAGTCCCACAGTCGGCATTAGAGCGAAAAGTTAAGCGCTCCAGAGAAGCAAAAGCAGCCCATATTGAAAGCTCTCCACCCATAAAATGTAGTTTGGGACCAGAAACCACAGTTTTCACTTTTGAAGAAGAAAGAACTCTGGTTTCCTATTAAAAGACAATGGAAGCCCGTTTGTTTGGTCTTACCACACTAGACTTAAGAAAATTAGCTTTCCAACTAGCTCAGAAAAATAATGAGGCTGATATGTTTTCAGTTGAAAAAGAAATGGCGGGCCTAGACTGGATGAAAGGGTTTTTGAAAAGGCATCCAGATTTATCGCTTCGAAAACCAGAGCCAACATCTGCTGCTAGGGCTATGGGGTTCAACAGATTGGCTGTAACACAATTTCATGAACTGCTAGGAAGCGTTTATCAAGACAGGTTTCATCTACATCTTCATCGGAGTCTGACGCTGAAGAAGATGCTAAATGCCTTTATTGTGATTATCTGTATTCAGAGTCGACAGAAGGTTGGGTCATGTGCATTGTCTGTAAAAAATGGGCACACTGTTCATGTGCTGGAGAGGACGATGATGATGATGGAATTAATCATGTTTGTACTATGTGTAATAATCTGAATTAGTTTTTTGATTTGTATGGAATATACCAATAATGTAGTTTCTTTTTAAAATACATTTCCCACATTTTTTATGCAAATTTTTAAATTTTTTTAGTAAAACAATCCATATAAAATCCGTACCATCTTGCCCCGCCATGTATCCCATCTTGCCTCGCATAGGGGGCAAGATGGTGCAAATGACACATTTTGCATTTGTTTTTTTTTTCTACCGACTTGCTTAAAAATTCTGTCAAATCAATTTTTATTATGTTACTACAGATGATGATGAAGGGGTACGAATTTTTTCAGGACATTAAACGAAAAGTTTACCTGTTTTAGGAATTTATTACCTTAGGGTCCCCATCTTGCCCCCCTCTCCCCTATTATTTATTGTTATTTACGATACTATTATAATAACGTGCAATAATAACGTATGAGAACTAAAATTAATCCATCTTCATTGACAGCTGACATCAAGATGGAATGGAGCTATAAAATCGAAAGTTTTCGCAAGTAGAGTTAACTATATGCTTAACAGATTTCCTCCAGGAAATAGGACTAAAGGAGCTACTAGTTTCTGAGACTCTTCTCAGAAACTTAGTAGAAGTAAGGGGTACAATAGATCTTTCAGGTCTCAGTAAATGTCACCCCAAAATACTTACATACATGGTTAACAGATGTTAGTTAGCTCGAAGACTTAACGGTAACCTATAAAAGCGACCCTAATTATTCTCATAAACCACCTTTAGTAACGCCGCTGTGACAATAAGTCTGTTCGTAGAGCAGTCAAAAACAGTTGGAAACTGGACGACTCATGCGCAGTGAATAGAAACCGTTCACAAAAAGACTCTGCGCATGAGTCGTCCAGTTTCCAACCGTTTGTGACTGCTCTACGAACAGACCTATTACTTTCATTCACCGAACTTTTTTTTATTGTATGCAAAGTGACCCTAATTCAAGACCGTTTCGGGATAAGATCGACTTAAATATCTAAATATCTGGAATACTGGATTTTAAAAAACCATCACTCAAGGTCCTTTGAGCTGTCCGCCATGTTTTATGGGCCCTGTCATTGGGAATTTCCATTTTATCACTCTCTCAGGCATCAACATGCCTTCCAATTCACACCACTTTCCCTACATTTCCAGAAAAATTGTTTTTTTCATGTCATCAATTCACATTTCAAATGTTAAATTTTCCGCTAGTAAATACAGCACCGGAAAAAAGAGTCCTATCGATCACAGGCGACATCTAATTCAAGCTCATACGAAAAATAAAATAAATCAGACTCCTACTACAGACCATTTCATATTCTTCTCAGTGTGCGGTTACATACATTACGTTGGTTCTCTACAGATCCGTAACAAAAAAATAGATCAATTTATTTCAATTATCACTTTTTTCTAACATTATTAGAGCACGCCGCCATTTCTCTTCGCCTAGCAAAAGAGTAGAAAAAATATGGTTTTTTATTTAATTAATATTACCTATATTTCATTTCCACATTACACCGGTAATTTTGTTCGATACCCTCCAAAATATCCTTGTTCAACTCGACCTATTCCAAAAGCAACTCACTTGTTACGAGAAAGAGGTGTTGGCATGGCAGTAATGTGGGGCCGTGTAGTAATGGGGGGAGGCAGTAATGGGGCGGAAGTAATGCGGGCGGCATCAAGGCGGCTAACGTTGCTCTCCGCACGGAAGCCTGTTTGTATTTTTATGCATCATTTAACCGGTGCATATACACACAGAACTGGGAGCCCTTTGAAGAGGTTTTTACACTCATTTATAGGTCAATTCCTGCTTACACGCTAAAGGGACTTAGTGTATGTGTTGATTTTATTTCAGGAAAAGCGGCTTTTCATATACACGGTGAAATATGGTTCTAAAATAAAGTGGACAAAAAGAACATCTATATATACACATAGATTCAAAAGTTTTGCATCACCCTAAATCTCCGAAAAAAAAATGTGTTCATTATAAATGGATCAGAGATTAATCAAATAATTAGTTTCAATAAAAAAAAACGTGTATATTTGTCAAAAATCTTTATTATCCAATAATAAACTCGCTTTAAACATAAAAAGTATTCTTAGAAATTAAATAAATTAAATACAAATTGATTCTTTTTAAAGAAAAGGTTCAGTGAGAACCTGCATGAGAACTTTTAATAAAGAGTATTTTCACCTCTAGAATTTTTGCAAGCTTGAAGTCGCCTGCCCATGCTGTTTACCAAATTATTGATATTCTGTTGAGGAATATTTCGCCATTCTTCTTGGGCCGCATGAACAAGCTCTTGTATACTCCTGGGTGGATTTCTGCGTGCTGCCACTGCCCTGGCAAGCATATCCCAAGCATGTTCTATTGGATTCATGTCAGAAGATAGGGCAGGCCAGTTCAAACGATTGATCCCTTCAGTTTCAAGATACTCATTCACAGCTCTGGTCCGATGAGGTAGGGCGTTATCGTCCATAAAAACGAAGGAATAGCCAACATCTGCGCGCCATAGTCTCACGTGAGGATGTAGAATCTCTCTGATATACCTATCACCAGTCATCGTTCCCTCCACATGAATTAATTCTGTGCGATCATTTAACATGATACCAGCCCAAAACATAGCACTTCCT
Source organism: Galerucella calmariensis (assembly GCA_910591675.1). Classification (NCBI taxonomy): domain Eukaryota; kingdom Metazoa; phylum Arthropoda; class Insecta; order Coleoptera; family Chrysomelidae; genus Galerucella; species Galerucella calmariensis. Next base: position 26,883 of record CAJUYG010003587.1, on the reverse strand, counting down.
CCTCTGAAGGGCGGCACGGGGCGAGCATGGGCAAGCTGAGCAGCTCTCGTTGGATCCCGCCACAAATGTATTCGATGGCTATTTTGTACCAAACAAATCCTTGTCTCGTCGGAAAAAAACACCGAATTCCAAAATTCTTCAGGCAAGACCGCGTGTTCTTGAGCCCACTGTAGTCGGCGAACTCTGTGCTCAGGTTGTAGTCTGGGCACTCTTATTGGTCGGTGACACCTCAAACCTGTCGCAAGTATTCGTCTTCGTAATGTCGAGATCGATACTTGAACTCCCAACGCATGTCTCATATCTCTTTGGAGTGCTGGTATTGCCATGGTCGGGTTTCTTCGGATAGTTAAGTGGATATAGCAGTTCTGCCGCTGATTAGTAACACGCGTTCTACCGCTTCTAGGTCTATCACGAAGAGAATTGGTCTGGAGATACCGGTTTCATACACGAGACACATCACTTTGCCAAACGCCAACTCTGTTTGCCACGAACCTTCGACAATGACCTTCTTCAACTAAAGCCACTATTCTTGCACGGTCAATCTCACTTATGACTTGACGATTCATGTTTGCACTTAAAATGGTGAAAATCAAATGTCTTGAATGTTAAAATGATCGCACTAAAAATGTTATCTTACGAAAAAAACTGTGAACATCTGTATATTGCGAAAAATATGGACATATTGAAACGGTAAACATTGTTAAACAAGCCAACAAAAAATTGTTAGCGCTAAAAAATTCCTTCGCATCCGAAGGAGGTGATGCAAAACTTTTGAATCTTTGTGTATAAATATAAGTTAATCACCGAAATGTTTGAAAGAGCATAACTTTTGACTGACTGCACCAAATTAGATAAATCTTTCTTTAACGTGTTCTTTATTGTCAGGAGAAGGGGAGAAAATCTCATTGTATGAAAAGTGAGTGGGTGAATGTGACAGAATGACGTACAATTGCTTACCCAAATGTAAACAGACAATACGTCATATCATGATGTCAATAGACTTTTCGATGACAGTTTTAGATGATTCCAAATGTTTGTGTTCTTCCTTTTCTCTATAGACTTTCACAATAATGTCTGAAGATGTTATCTAAAAATATAGAAATGTCCTGTAAAAGTGAAAAATATAGAAATCGGGATAATTGACATTGGGTAGTTTAATTTTGAAGTATTAGACAACAAACAAAAGCAAAAAGGTGTTTTCTTGTTGTTTCAGTTATTAAAAAAATGCCACCAGTCAGGTTCAAAATATCGGTCTGCGCACACGTAACGCAAGTCAAGCTTATAATTCTCGAACCCGTGAGACTGTAAGTTTGTATAAAATATTGTGAAACACGACAGTAGCCTAACGCCTGTCGAGTGCACTACTTTCTGATATATCACAGATATTTCTCTCTTTTGGACGAGCTCTACTCTGCTGTACTTATATGTTTTAAATTCAGTTGTGTCATGAGAAATACATTTTTCATCTTAACATGATTGACAATTTCACTATAGTATTAATACAGTCGAAGTGCAGAGTTTTCAAATGACACTTACAGCGTTTGCATGTAGATACCTCTCGTAAAATTGGACAAACTGGGCCCGTATTCTTAAGGGACTGGTGAGAATCTCACCAATGAGATTGATGCATTACGGGTTGCCTGAAACGGGAGAGATTCAATCTCTCATGGTTCGGACCGATAGAGAATCTCGCCAAAAGCGGTGAGAAGCTTAGAAACATGCGTATTGGATTTCGTCTGGTGATATTGCAGATCTCACTATTTCCTTTAAAAATACGACAAATTTGAAACTCTCATATTTTAGGCAACCATGCAATACTCCTATCTCATTGGTGAGATTCTCACTAGTCCCTTAAGAATACGGGTCCTGATATGAGGATAAAGAGGTCCGGCATATTTAATTTTCGAGATACTGGTTGTTAGGGTGTTGTTAGGGCTCGGAGAAGATTGTTAAAAATATTTGTCCAAACTTGTGATTTTATTAACAACAGAATTAAGCAGCCAACATAATATGTTGAAAATTTTGTCCATTTACATTTATACAGTGCTATTCAAAAGTCCCCTTCCCCTCGTATCTTTTGAACGGCTACACTTACATTAATAAAATTTGGAGGGTGAAAATAAAGTGTTGTAAACCTCTACAAATGGTAAAAGGTGACGTAATAGTAATAGTAATAGATGACGTCACAGTGTCACTCTGGCCAATAATTTTAAATATGACCTTATGGCAAGTGATATCTCGTTTGAAAGGTATTGACATTGGCTACATAGCCATATTAATTTTGTTAGGGCTTAAACTAATTTTGACGGATAAATTAAGTAGATACAAAAAATTATTATTTCACATTTAAATATTGAAGATTTTTCAGTCCGCCTCTGGTTAGTTGTCAAAAAAAATCGCTAATGGGCTTTCTATCAGAATTAAAATATAAATTGAAGAAATATGTAAATATTTTCTTTATTGTTATTTCTAATAGGTACACCAAAATAGAAGCCTATTAAAATGTATTTATAGAAAACAACAATGAAATTACTCGTTACCTACTAAAACTTTGACAGAAACGATCTGCTGACATTTCATCAATTTGTCTCTGGGCGTCATAATTTGACGAGCAGTATTCTTCGTGATTTTAGAGTAAACCTAAACCTAACACGGAATATTCCATTTCGCATTTGCTGCTTAGCAGATTGCTTAGCAGCCGATGCAAAAATGAAATTCTGTACAAAAAGTGCTTGTTTATTATTGAAGTTACGGTTATAAAATGAACATTTATCGAGGTTGTCGTAGAAAAAAAGATTTTTTTATTCAATTATTATAAAGTGATCTTACATAGGTACCTACTTCATGAAAACATCAAATATCTTGAAAACTACAAACTTTTTGATAGTAGAGCTCATTCATATTCTTCCAAATGCACACAACTGGATCAAGAACTGAAACATGTTTTTCCATCAAAATATGCCCTTTTACATTTAAAAACAACCTGCCAAATGTCAAATCAATTTATTCATCAATTTTAAATTTATCAAATTAAAACATTGACATTTTTACAACTCCAAAACCATGTTTTTCGAGAAGTAAATGGGCTAATCCTTATATCATGGTATTTACATGTAAGTGTCATCCCTGTATACGTCACCCTGTATAACAAAACATAAATGTTGCTTACAATGAATTTAGCATGTTTTGTTGATAAACATACCTAATCAATATTATTTGACTTTGAACGCACTGTTGATTCTGAGCGATCAGATCGATGCAGAATCTCCATCTGTAAACTATAAATTTTTCCTTGAAAAGTAACTTACTGTGTTATTCCCTACAAATATTCTAACTACGAGGTTTTGGGAAGATTCATTGTAGATACATTAACGAAACTTAATGTGGCTATTTTTTCTTTTTGGCGTGAAGCTTTTACGTAAAAAAACGCATCTGAAGCTATTAGGAAGTTAATGTGGATACCTACGTTAATTCAATGAGACTGGTGAACGATAATCGACCGTAATGAGGATATTTCCCTTGGGAGAGTTGAAAAATGGAAGTGCCTTAGTCATTTATCCACCTAAAGTGGAAGATGTATGATTGTAATTTGTACAGTTGTTGCAGAATAACTGGAAATGGAGAAATTGTGATTATAGCTAGATTAACTTATATTAATAAATATATAAAAGTTTACAAACGTTTGAAAAACGGTGATAGTATTATACACCAAGGTGGTGAAGACTATTATTATTGAGCTAGCGGAATAGGTGCGAGGTTGATAAATGTCTTCAGCACCATGGTGTACATACCATTTTTTCCACTACCAGCCAAATTTTTGACAAAAATTAAAAATAAATCACAAACACACCATACGAGGAGCGTTTACTCCGTCGTCTGACACAAGCACTGTCAGTTTTCGATATATTATGAACACAGAATACACCATCCCAAGAAGAAACGAAGCTTGTGCTATTTTACAATTCATTTTCTAAGTGCGCATGTCTGACAATCGCCATTTTTAGCCCGTTATCTGTCAAAGACATGTGATTTTATTGTTTATCAAAGATTTTTCTTTGTTTTTGATTATTTACATATTGTTTTGTGTTTTGAACGATGAAATTTGCTTACAAAATTACATTTATTAGTTATGGCGCCAAGGGAGGAAAAGGCACTTTACTCCCATGTGATACATATGATTTTTCCTCCTACCCACCTTTTTTGAAAATTTATTCACGACACAAATAGGTAACGAATATAATTGAGAACACAAGAATTATTTATTAAACAAATTTATCAATATATGTTATACAATTAAGTACATAGTATTGTTTTACTATATTTTAGAATTATTTATGTTCATATTGAATGTGCAGCTTTGAGCAGCACTTATATGAACACCATTGGAAGAAGATAGGGTTTGAACAGGAGCTTTAGTATTTGAAATATTTTTGCTTAGCACATTGTAATGGTGGTAACTTCTAGAAGTGCTTGGTTGATTTTGATCAAGTTCAGGTTCTACATTATTTCCCATAATTTCATCAGAAATTTTTCTTTTTTTTTGTGTAAGATTGTTCTACATAACCTTCTGCGATATTGGTTGATTTCCAACCGCCATGCTGTTTTAGAGCTAAAATATCCCCACCAGCGTTTACTAACAGAGTTGCTGAAGTTCTTCTGAAACTGTGCCCTGTGTAATGTTTGGCATTTGGAAGATTGAGATATTCTGCAATTTTTTGTGGCATTTTGGATATACTATTTTTGCCAACCACTTGATTTATACATTTGCCTGCTTTAAAGCATACCAACAATCGTTAATGCTCAGTTTTAGGACGTAGACAGATATAACGATTTGAACAAAATTTGGGCCGTTACCTGTTGTAGTATTGATAACGAAAGTTCGTTGTTTATACGTTTTTGAAGGGTGGATATTTATGACTAAAAGATTGTCTTTCTCTTCAATATCATCCATAGTCATTTCAATAAGCTCATAACATCGACATGCTCTAGAAATTCCAATAACAAGGACTACCTATGAATATTTTATATCAAAAATTAAATTATTTCCATGGGATTTCATTTCTTACCTTCATTGATAAAAAAACATCATCGGAGGCTTCCATTAAGAATGTATTTATTTCTTCTCTTGTAAAAGTTTTAGCTTTATTTGGTTTGTATCCGGCATTTTGACGTTATAGAAATTCAATCAACTTTGGATATTTAATATCGACATTGTCCTTCATTTGTATCATTGTGGCATCGAATATTTAGAAATTGTTGAAGCTTTTAATGATTTTCCTTGTAGTGAAAAATATGCCAGTAAAACATTCTCTGAATATTTATGTACCTTGTTGTCTTCAGCCCATTGCTTATATTGTGCATATTGTTTTTCATAACTGTCTTTAGATTTTTGTGGTGGTAAGGTTAATGACGCTATGTTAGCTTGTTCCTTAATATTAGGTGGTGTATTTGGAAACTCAAAATCACTTGAATCGCTCTCCATTTTCCAAAAATTCAACTAAGTTTAATGAATGTAGCGACTTTGCACCTCAAAAGTCAATCGCCGTGTTTACTGTCAGTGAGCCACAGCATACTATGCTTTTCTTATTCCGAACTCAAAAAACGTATATCTAAGATTCCTGAAGTTGAAATTTGTATTGAAGTAACATTAATGTATGATTTTTACCAAAAAACAGGATATACAGGATGTTCTAGAAATTATGGAAACGATATGAATATAATGAATTCTCAAGTTTCATCGTTTACAACTTACTTGAAATGAGGGGGAGGAAAATATTTTCCTTGAATTTTAAGGTACCTTAATCTTATATTGTAGCTATGCTCCTAATAACTGCTCTGTAGCATCGTTTTGATATTAATGAGATTTTTAAAGTGTGGTCATAAGCGGCTCGCTTGGGTGGGGTATTATTGGGTATTTTTATTCATAATTTTATTGCCTCTTAAAATGTCGCTGGATTGGTTAAAGGAAAGATCATAATCCTAGTTGTTGCCTGCAAAGAACCATTCCACCAACGATCGAGGGAGAAAGAGGAGAAAGAAAAAATGCAATCATTGATTAACAAAACTCCCTGTACATTAGAAACAAACCCAATAATTGTATACATGGGTAAACATAACAATCGAACAATACGGCAATTTGATTTATCCATCGGATTCCGGTACAAAACCGAACGTCATTTATTACAAACACACACAAATTCAATTCAACTCCATATCTAGTATTGTTATCGCACGATGGTCTCTTTTGTTCTAAATATTGTGTTCTATAAATAGAACATACCGTTGAAGTTTTCCCTTTATCACTTAACAACAACTGACAGTTGAGACGCCTACCGTTTCAGCCTCGTGTTCATTTCTATGAAAACTACAATATTTAGGAGACAACTTTGTTGGTATTAAATATGAGAGAATAGGTAAATTGGGAGTTGCTTGAATAAAAATTTGAAAATTTTCGTTGAGAATCAGTTGTTGAAGAAAGGGGTGTATTTATGGTTGCGTTTCTTAAGTCATTTATGTTAACATCAAAAAACTTTCATAAACGTTTGACGAGAGAATGTAAAAACAGGCTTAGTGGAAAAGGATATCGGTATAGATGGTGCATGGTAAAATCATCGTTCTTGGTTAAAATACACTTTTCCAGTTGTCTATTAAGGCGACAATGCCCCAAAAGGAAACCTGTTAAAAATATTATTGCAGTTTCACTCTTATTCAGGCATTCATTTGATCTCAACTGGTGGTAGCCACCCTGAAGTATATTTGATTGGCTAAGCCCTACTAGATCTTTCTAATGGTCAGCTATTTTCCTATTTCTTCTAATACTACATTGGATCTGATACCACAAAAGGGTTCCGTCCCCCAAAAGGGTATTTCAGTTCCTCTCCTTGCTAGTTTATCTGCTATTTCATTTTCTTCTGTTCCAGTGTTTCCTGGAATCCACAGTTCACAGTTAATTGAGTTTACCCAGGTAATCTCACACACAAGAGCTCAGTGCTTCGATGGCTGCTTGACTATCCGACATTATGATACTCCTTCGCCTTTTATGCAAGATCTGGAGGACAGTGAAAGACTATTCAGATACATAAAGACATGGCGCAAAAGAAATAGAGTAGGTACCTGCGGAAATAGCCAAACAAATTTGAAGAGATTTTCGTGAATAAGGCATGAAAATGCAGAAGATACAACCGAAAGTCGTGAAGAAGACGTAGAAGAATCGTTAACTTATGAAGAATTCGAGGAAATATGATGTTTATTCATTTTATAAGAATAATAGTATATACCACTATATTTTTATAGTTAATATTACCACAACACACAATCGATTA